>JASDQU011440561.1:0-23701 GCA_032191745.1 Picea mariana | reverse complement strand
TGTAACTCTTATACTATTGTTCATTTCTCATTCGATATAGTTGAATGGTTTAAGTATAAGTTGGAAAAGGTTTTAAATTGTACTTGATACTGATTCACCCCCCTCTCAGTATCAACAGTGACAACCATAGAGGAAGCTCGATCTATCGGACCTGCTTCAAGGAATTTGTTGTGTCTCCTCACAGATGTCGATATGTGTGTGAGATGAGGTTGTTAATATTGTATCTTGGAAGCTCATATCCACCGATTCATTGGGTGAATATCCTCCTCTTTAGAAGAGGATGTGGCCGAGGGTTTAGAAGTGGGTAGATCAATCTATGTATAAGACCAATATTTCGGATCTCTTACCCCCCCTTTCAGAGATTTGGGTATTTATAAAACCACTATTCTCAAGCGTATAATCCACCTCTCATGAACACCACCGATTGCATAAATCCTTGATTATGAATGTGGGATACTTTCGATCAAGAATGATAGATTCAATGGTTCTTTTGAAATTCAAGGTTTAGGTTCTCAAGGCTTGGGGTTGATATATTGAAACTGTGGAAGAAACCAGTAAGCATATGGTAAGGGTTAATTACCAAAGAGAATTTTTTGGATGAAGGGGATAATTACATGCTAGATTAAGATCATGAGGAGGTCAATAACCCAAGTTTAGAATGTCAATAATCTGCATATCTAGGAGTTGTAGAAAAATATCTATACATATACAAAATATTCATAATGATCAACATATCTCACCTCTGGTTATTAGGCAGATGCACATTAACAATTGTCCAGATCAAATATTAGATTTGTGATGTCCATATCATTGGTTTCCTAGATTTCTTGCTGGTCATACCAGATTTGTGTGAAGGAAAATGAGTGATCGTTCTAACACCAAATTGCTCCAACTCTTTTACTAGATTCTCATCTTAATATCATTGGTTGCACCTCATCTCTCATGGAACACTACCATGATGGAGTCACAACAACTCTTCTTCCATGGAAAACTACCATGGATATTAAGACTATCAAGCCCTTAAGAGCATAAGAGGCTCTGATACTAATTGAAGAAATTAAGCACACAATATTAGGACAATAAGTTTGGTGGAAAATACCTCAAGCCATATTCTTGACATTGTATTAATTGTAATGATACAATTATATAATACAATAATGAAACCAGCTCAATTTATCTCACATCGACACCTCATCGGGAGATAAGGTAGGAGGAGGCAAAGGAGAAATCTAGAAACACACTTAGGATAAAAACTATATTGTTAAATGTGAAATACATTAGGTGGTTCTAGGACTTCATGATTGTATATGAGTAAGTGATCCAAAATGGATCCAGGAAGGCCTAAAAATCAAATTTCTCAGAATCGAACGAAACTAGTGCCATCACGTCTATCTTGTCATGTTGATTCCGACCATATAATGTTTTCTTCAAACAAACACCTATGTGAAAGTTATCATGTTCTAATCAAATTCCCAAACAGACAAAAAGTCAACTAGTCAAAGTCAATGCTGACGTCAGTAGTACGACAGGTGACGTCAGCATGATGTCAAGATGACAACATCATCCTAATGTGGTGTCACTAGGAGGTGACACGTGTCACTCATATTCAACATTATTGGGATGAGTTGGCACATGTATAGATTTGACACGTGTCACTGTAGGATGACACATGGTAGTCCATACATGATGCGGCCCAATGACAGGCTAACACATGGAAGTACAAATGATAGATGGGTCATACAGATGTTGATGTGGCAAGGTGATTGTGATGTATGGACATGATGTGGCACAACACATGGTTGTATGACAGGTGATGTGGTAGGTGACCAGGTTGTACGGAAGCTAATGTGGCAGTTGACTGGGATGTACGGTGGTGACCTAGCAAGTTGACTGGACACTAACAGTGTTGTTGACTAGGTTGTATGGACCAATCATAGGGTGACATGTGGCCCAATCAAAGGGTGCCATGTGGCACCCTGGATTTTTCCTATGTCGCTTAGATCAAAATAATTTGTTACTCCGAGGGATTCAAACCCCTGACCTCATGGATGAGGAACGTGTTCGTAACCAACGACGAACCGTTCAGGATAGAGTGGTGATTGTTAAAGCACTTAGCACAATTCCCTTTTGAGTTGACAGTGGCACATATTTCGGGATAAGCCCCAGTCGGCAGGGACCGGCCCTATCCAAGTAGGGGCTAATGACCAGGAGGTAAGAACCTATGGAGCGTGTGGATGTTTTGGGGCTTGGCCACATGGACCAAAGACATAAGACTAGGAGCTAAGACCGGAGGGGCCAGTGCACTCGGACTAGTTTGAGGACACATGGACCATTCACATGTGAACAAGGGCCTGGAGAAAATGGGTTGCGCCCTGTCTATGCACATTTTTGGGTTTTTAAACCATATTGTATAATTTTATTTGATTTTAAGCCTATGTTTGGTGGAGTTTGGTCATTTTTGGGAGATCTGGAGCCCTTTTTAAGGCCATATCTTAGGAGTAAGTTGGGAGGATGTTACCAAATTAAAATCTATATAAACTAGAGGTTCTTGGCAGCCTTAGGGATGTCAGAAGAGGAAAAATGTTGTAGAATTGTGAAGCCAAAGACGATTTTATGGAGGGAAGCCATTGATGAGGCGAAATTTGCAGGCTAATTACGGGAGCTTCGCTTAATAGTTTTCAGTTCCATCAGTTGTGTTGGGTTCTTGAGGTCTAGCAGAACAAATCCAAACCATTTTGTAATCCATTTGACAATTTTCTGATGTACATTTGAATCTTTGAAGACAAATAAGAAAGCCTCACCCAGTGAGACAAAGGCCCGGAGACGTAGGCGATATTTCCAAACTTCGTTAACAACTTTGTTGTTATGATTTGATGATCCTTTGTACTTATTTCCATATATGAATATCTTATTATGGATACCATGTTAAATAATTAATTCTTCCTCTTTATTCAATTCCTAAATGGTTAATGAACTCATGCTTTAAAAAAATTAACCATAGTCTTTAAAATATCTTTTCAGATCAATTCGTATCAGAGCAGGTTGACGGTTGGTTTTTGAGTTTGCATGATTACCAGGGAAAAGATGAATTGTGGTGAAGGTGATCTTGTTGAATAGAATCCTGATATTAGATCGAGAAAGATAACTTCCCAAAGTGATAATATGTCATCGGAGGAAGTACTTTCTCATGACAAGATAGAGGTTCAAAAGACTTTCTTCGCCATGTCGGAGATGGTAAAGGTTTTATATGATGATTACTTGGAGCGGAAGAGACCAATTCTAGGTGAATATTCAAAGGAAAAAAATGAAGAAGGAGGGGATCCTCCTAAACCTCCTCCTTCACCTCCTTCTTCTCCATCAAATTCTTCTTCTTCAAGTACAAGTTCCAAGTCCACCACAAGAAAACATTCCCATAAACATAAACATGACATGCCTTTACTTAAGCTTGATGTGAAGTTTGAATTACCCATGTATGATGGTGAAGTCAATGCAGAGAGGCTTGATAGATGGGTTATATAGATGGAAGTTTATTGTAGTGTGCAACAAATCAAGGATGAGGCAACTCAAATCAAATTGGCATCGCTTCGACTTCCAGGCACAACACTCATATGGTGGCAAAGCAAGTTGCAAAATGGCATGCAACAAGTGGGTAATGTATTTAGATCATGGAAAGTTTTTGTTTTTACACTTAAAAAAATAATTTTATCATTTGGGTTATAAAGAGAAGGATTTAATTGAATGGCAAGGACTTAAAATAAGAAAGGGACAAATAGTGCAAGAATACATAGATGAATTTTGTAAGATGGAATTAATGTTAGACATTCCATTACATACCCAAGACACTATTATGAAGTATATAGGAGGTTTACCTGCACACATTCATAACACTATATGTATGTTTGGACCTACTAATCTTGATGAGGTTTTTGTTCAAGAAACATATATTGAGGCAGGGAAAACAAGAGTTAGTGTATCAGGGGAATCATCTTCAAGAAAAGAGGACAAAAGGAAGTGGAATGGAAAGAAAGAAAATTCAGTGACAAGAAAGGAATAGAAGCTCTCTTGTAAGCATTGAAAGAAATAAGGGCATGATGATGACTATTGTTGTCAATTTCATCCCGAGAAGAGACCGAAATGGTTCAAAGAAAGGAAAGGGAGGCAAACATCTGCAGCAACAAAATGACCAACAAACTTGGGATTAGATTCAAGTGATGAGTTTAAAATCACAACAGTGGGTTTGACAGGTAAAATTGATGATGGATATGATTCTAGAAGTAAATTGTTTCATATAAGGGTCATAATGAAGCATACTAAGGTCGACACATTGATAGATAGTGGATCTCAATCTAACTTCATTTTAGAGGAAGTGGTTAAACAATTGGTATTAAACACTCAGATGCATCGTAAACCTTACTCACTTAAATGGATAAGAAACAATCATAAATTTCACATAACAAAGTAATGCACTTTAAAGTTTGCAATTTCATCAAAATTTGTGGATCAGGTAACATGTGATGTGGTGCCACTCAATGAGTGTGGAATGGTCTTAGGCAATCATTATTTGTATGATCACAAAACAATCTTTTACAAGGAACATAATCAATATCACTTAACCAAAGAAGGCAATGAATATGTTATGCATGCTCATCACTTAAAAGAAAATCAATCTCTTCAAACAATGGAACAATTAAGGAAGGCAACTCATGCAAACAATACACCTATAATTGTGCCAAATCAAGCAATTGATCTTAAGCATGAACATGAGATGATTGTAGAATGGAAGTTCAATCATACTTTGCTTCAAGATAAGATAATGTCGTGCAAGTACTACAAACATATTAGTTCATTTGCATTCATATTGTTTATGTTATCATTGCTAATGTTTTCAACATGGATGGTAGTGGCTTCAGTAATATGTGATAGAGTACAAGTGGCTAACAATATGTTGTCAGTTGTCATGGTTGTTTTTCAATTGATATTGATGAGACAGGTGCACAAGACATAGCTTAAAGACAGATAACAAGTGGGGTGGTTTAACCACACTTGATGACTGGTTAGTACCCTTTTGGAGGACCAAAAGGTCTTAGTGGGGAGGCATGATCCAAAATGGATCTAGGAAGGCCTAAAAATAAAAGTTCTAGAAATAGGAATAAACCAGCGCCATTGCGTCCGTCTTGTCGTGTTGATTCTAGCCATATAATTTTTTCCTCAAACAAACTATATGCGAAAGTTATCGCGTTCTAATCAAATTCCCAAATAGAAAAAAAGTCAATTGGTCAAAATCAATGGTGACATCAGCAGTATGATAGGTGATGTCAGGATGAAATCATCATGATGATGTCATCATCCTAACATGGCATCACCAGGAGGTGACATGTGTCACTCACATTCGACATTATTGGGCTAAGTTGGCACTTGTACGGATTTGACACGTGTCACTATATGGATGACATGTGGTAATATGGATGACAGCTGGGTCGTATGGATGTTGACATGGAAAAGAACTATTCAGTACAGACATGACATGGCATGACATGTGGATGTATGATAAGTGACATGGTAGGTGATTGGGCAGGTGACCGATATGTACGGAAGATGACGTGGCAGTTGACTGGGCTGTATGGAGGTGAAGTGGTAGGTTGATTCGAAGTTGAGAGTGCCACTAAATGGGATGTATGAACCAATCACGGGGAAAAACATGGCCCAATCAGAGGGCACCATGTGGCACCCCAGATTTTTCTTATGTCGGCTAGGTAAAAAGAATTTGTTAGTCCAAGGGATTCGAACCCTTGACCTCACAGGTGAGCAATATGTTCGCAACCAATGATGGACCGTTCGGGCTAGAGTGGTGCTTATTAAAGCACTTGGCATAATTCCATTTTGAGTTGATAGTGGCATAGATTTCGGGATAATCCCCAGTTGGCGGGGGCTAGCCCCATCCGACGAGGGACTAATGAATAGGAGAAAACAACCTGTGGAGCGCATGGAGGTTTTGGGGCTTGGCCACATGGACCAAAGCCATAAGACTAGGAGCTAATACCTGAGGGGCCGACATACTTGGACTAGTCCGAAGACACATGAACCATTCACATGTGACAAGGGCCTCGAAGAAAAGGTATTATGCCTTGTCTATGCACATTTTTGGGTTTTCAAACCATATTGTATAATTTTGTTTGATTCTAAGCCTGGTTTTGGTGGATTTTGGTTATTTTTGGGGGATTTGGAGCCCTTTTTGAGGCCAGATCTTGGGAAGAAGTTGGGAGGATGTTACCAACTTCAAATATATATAAACCAGAGATTATTGGAAGCCTTAGGGAGGTCAAAAGAGGGAAAAAAATGTAGAATTGTGAAGCCAAAGATAGTTTTATGCAGGGAATCCATTGAGCAAAGGAACTTTGCAGGCCAATTCTGGGAGCTTTGCTCAACCGTTTTCAGTGCCGTTAGTTGTGTTGGATTCTTGAGGCCTAGAAGAACACAACCATACCATTTTGTAATCCATTTGACACTTTTATGATGTACGTTTGAATATTTGAAGAGAAATAAGAAAGCCTCACCCACTGAGACAAAGGCCTGAAGACGTAGGCAATATTGCCGAACTCCGTTAACAACTTGTTGTTATGGTTTGCTGATTATTTCTTCTTATTTTTAAATACGCATATCTTATTATGTATTCCATGTTAAATCATCAATTTTTCCTCTTTGTTCAATTCCTTAATGGTTAATGAACTCATTCTTTAAAAAACTTAACCATAGTCTTTAAAAGATCTTTTTGGATCGGTAAGAGACTAAAATTTATGCATGATAATTAATAAATGGTATTAGAGAAAAAAATTGTGTGGCATGGCTCAATTTGGATGCTAGGTGTTAGTACATAATCTTGTATGTAAGGTGTTTTCCTATAAAGTGTCCCCTTCGATGAAAAGGTGGCAAAGAATCGGTCAGAAACCCACTTATCCTAAGTCAGGGGCGCATAAGTCCTCTGGATTATGCAGTGCGCAGATCTAGGCAGTCAGAATATACACACCCAGATCTTCAGTCTAGATTCAATTCTGGACCCCCCCGTCATTCTACCTTTAATGATGGGGGGGTCCAATATTACAGTTTTCCCATGCGCAAATCTGAGGTGTCAGGCGAGATGCATCCAAATTTATGGTTGAGGTCCCATTATGGATGCCCCAGCCATTCTACCTTTAATGATGGGGGGGGTATGATATGGGAATTTTTCCAGTGTGGGCCCCTTTTCTATCATGTCACCTCCTCCTTGCGTCGCCCCCCCCTCCTCTTGCCACCCATGTTCCACTAGGCCTCCTGTCCACCAGTCACATCACTCGTTTGCCCCGTTGTCTTGTTAGGACACAGTCGCCTTCCACTCACCCTCGTGGAATATCATTTTCTATTTCGCTCCCTCTTGTATTCTTGCACCTGTCCCTCTCCCTATCATGTCATCCCATCATAGGAGACGTGTTCCCCTTCGACAAATCACATCCCACCACCGTATCTCTGTGGCCCCCACAAGAGCTACCACATTCGTCCTATGGCCTCTCCTCATCTCACTTCCACATCTAATATGCCAAATCATCCCTGTCTAGTCACTGCTCCCCGTCAGGTGCCCCAGTTATTGCGACTACCTCCACGTCTTACCATGAAGCCGTTTAGCAGATCGAGGTGGAAGCATGAGAAGCCTCAATGTCCCAAAGGTGAAGAGTTTACTGGGGCCATTTCCAATCCCAAGGAAGTAGTTATTTAAATGGTTGGTGGTGGGTGGACATTGTTTCCACCATAAATGGAAATTCCAGGAGAGGACTGTCATCTTGTCAACTCCTTCCAGGATCGTTCTGGGACACAGTGGCGTCTGATCGAAGTGCATGATGGCCCAGAGACTGCATGCACAGTCTGCCAGTAAACATGCAGACGTAATGCCTTCAATGTAGTAACTCAAAGCTTCTCCTGGTCTTTGCTCCAAGTATATGAAGGCATTTTTTCCATTTTTGTATCTATCGATGGTTGAGCTATGCTCCCGAATTGTAAAGATTTAATGAAATTTCTAGTTCTCTGGTTATGAGCTGTATCTGAGACCTCCTGTTTAATGAAATTCATCTTTTCTCCATCTCTCTGTAAGCATTTTTTAAGACACTCAGAATTGGTAGGTCCAGTCGAGGGCGATTATGTTGTGTGATGTATGTTTGATCATGACAGTGTTTTCACTAGTTTTAAATCAATATCCTATGTCTTTTTCTTCCTCTTACCCTGAGTATCTCATTGAAATATTCAAGCGAGCTATTACAGTATCCACCGTGATGCAGGTATGATCATTGTGTTACTATAACTATGTCATCCTAGCACATTTCAGTGTTTTTTTCTTTCTTCTATGGGCTGTTGGAAGTTTGATGCCTACAACAGACCTTTGCAGTTTCTCTCCGAAGTATTCCTCCTACTCACTCTTATTACAACTTACTTATTGAAGTTAGATAAGACCTCACCTGCTTGTGCATACCCTGGCCCAGGATATTGAGTTAAAACGATACTCTTCTGGGTTTGCATCCATTCGATCACCCTCTTATATACCAATCATGACATAAAACGGATGGGCATTAGGCTCTGCTCCTACTACAATTCAGGAGTGACTTTTGACACTAACATTTCTAGCGTCGTTATCAGGGATGAAGTTGAAGATTTTCCCCAGAGGTGAATGACATTGAGCCTTTGATTATGAAGGTGCATTAGGCATCAGAGCCCTTGAAGATTGCTACTATGCACCTGGTGACTCCAATGTGATGACTCCACTAAGGCGAACCTGTTGTTTCAGTCATGGCTTCTAAAGGAAAACACATGAGGTCTACCTCACAGCTGCCTTTAGCAACACCTGAAGTTGATCCAGAGAATCTTATCAGAAAGGGAAAGGCCCACAGAGAAGGATATTCTACTGCTGAACCAGGTATTTCTAATAACTTTCCATCTCCTTCTTTAGAAACTCCATTGACTGCTTGGCATTTCCCTATCATACCTTCTGCTAGAGTTTCCAGAACTCTAAATTTTGGGAGTGTTCATGTTGAGATTTCCCCTCCCAGTCTGGGATTGGAAGGTGAAATCCTTGTCACTCCTTTCTCCCTTGAAGCTGTACCTTGGCCTAGGTATAGGAACACAGAACATTTCCCTACTTCTAACTTTACCACCCCTCCTCTTATTATTGTTCCTGCTATTGCAGAGAGGGAAGCCTCTGCCAACTCCATTCATGTAGCCTCTCCTCAGAATCCTGTTTTTTTTCCCTTTCCACCTGGGAGTTCAGTGCCAACATCCCCTGTTGGAACCCCTTCTCCTCCTAGTTCTCCTCCACATAATATCCCTATGGCAAGAGAGAATCCCCCCATGACTAGGATGGAGACCATTATAGCTGCTAGGTATGCTCCCCTTGTACTACCTCAGCCTCTCAATGCCCTTCTAGTAGATGGCTACCTCAAGTAGATTCCCAAGTTTACAAGCGAAGGAGATATAATTGCAGAAGAAAAACTTGAATCCTTTTACAGTTTCACAGATCATCATGTCATCATGCATTCAAATGTATGGATGACAATTTTTGTTCATAGCCTTGAAGGTGAGACTAGGAAGTGGTTTAGATCCCTGCCTTCTGGATCCATCGATGGGATAAAGGTTTTGGATAACGCTTTCTTGAGATAGGGGGGAGATAAGAAAGACTTCATGTATTACATGATAGAGTTTGTATCTTTGAAGAGAAAGGAAGGAGAGTCTGTCTCTGAATTCTCCAAGAGGTTCAATAAGATTTACCATAAGATCCTTGCTGAGATAAAGCCCTCAGAAGCTTCAACCAAAATTACTTATGCCAGCGCTTCTGACCCAGATTTCTGCCTTTTGTTGAGGGAAAGATGAGCCACTTCCCTAGCTCACATGCAGGAATCGACTGTGGAAGTTGAGTCGAATATATTCGTTGTTGATCGACTCAGAAATAAAGTTGATAGAGACATACTGAAAAAGAGATATGAAGCCTCCACATCCAGTTCCTCTACAACTTACTCTCAAATGGATGAGTTGACAAAGATGGTAAAGAATCTGTCTACAGAGATGGAGAAAATGAAAGCAGAGGGAAAATAGATTTACAAAAATCCTCAGAACGTTGATAACCGAGGAAATTTCAGGAGGCCAAACAACAATGTTCCACAGAGTATGCCAAGGGAACTGAGGAATAGAGATAGATATGATCAGAGAATCCAAACTCCTCTCCAAAATAACCTTGTTGCTGATGAGGAAGGAGAGGAGACAGATGATCTTGGTCCTTAAATTCATTGTATTAAATACACCTCCCCTTTTCCACATTTAACTCAAGTAGCATACGAAGAGTCTCTCATGAACAGTCAAATAAATGAGTTGAGAAAAGAGGAGAAATCCAATAATATCAGTCCCAATAAATATCACCTCAAGTCAAAGAAGAAAGAAGAGAAGTCTTATAAACCCCTAATGGCGGAGAATCCTACTAAACAAGTGACAAATATCACCAAAGAAAAGAAAACTCAGAATCTCCCATCAACAGCCAAAGATCTCGTCTCAGAGGTAAGGGAAATTCCTAAGCCTCCTTCCTCCTTTAGTTTTGAGCACGAAATTCAAAAGATCATAATTCCCGTACCCCTCTCAAAACTTGTTAAAAATGAATATTTCAAAAGGTCCCTCTCCAAACTGTTGTTGTCCAAGCCACCTCAGCTTACCACAGACTCAGTAAATCTCCAAGATGAAAAGCCAACAGTCATCCTAGGTCCCATGGTAGAAGACAAAGATTATTCATCCCCTCCCTTCTACACTTCCCTGAACATACATGATAAGGTGTTGCATAACTACCTGATGGATTCAAGGGCTTCCCATAACCTCATGCCCAAAATAGTCATGGAAGAATTGGGACTGGAAGTGACCAAGGCCTATCATGATTTGTACTCTTTTGATTCAAGGAGAGTGCAATTTATTGGAGTGATCAAAGACATGGTGGTGTATTTATTTTAGCTGCCAATGACGAGTATGGTCATGGACATTGTGGTAGTTGATGTTCCCCCCAAGTTTGGTATGTTGTTGTCAAGATCTTAGATTAAAAAGATTGGAGGAACATTACAAATGGACCTCACATATGCCACTATTCCAGTTTTTGGAGGAGAACACAGAAGATTGTACAGAGAAGCTCAATTGTCCTACATTGCCAGTGACGAAGCAGACCCCACCAACCATCCTATCTATGCACTTGACATGGATTTGGGGTCTAGTTTGTTACATTTTACTGATGCTCATGAAGTCCCTCTTGAAATTAGAAAGCAGCCCTTGTCTGATCAAGAAATACCTCCTCCAACTACCTTTGTGTGGAAGATGTTCTTCGATGGAGCCTCTTCTAGTGAAGGTGTTGGTGTCGGAGTGGTTTTTTTATCACCTTGTTAGGAAACCATACCCCTGTCATAAAATCTAGAGTTTGAAACCACCAACATTGTGGCAGAATATGAAGCTCTTGTTTTAGGTTTAAGGGATGCAAAAGAGATGGGAATTAAAGAAGTAGCAGTGTTCGAAGATAATAAGGTGATAGTCCAATAGGTCAGAAATTCTTATCGGGCTAAGCATCCTCGACTCAGAAGTTACAAAAATGAGGTGTGGGACCTAATTGATAATTTCTTCTCATCTTTCAACATTTCTTTTATTCCAAGAGAAGGAAATACTTTGGCTGATTCCCTAGTTTTTTCAGCTAGCCAGTTTAGGATACCTCTGCCACCTAGAATCAAATATGAGGTTGAGGTAAGATATAGGCCATCTGTACTGGACAATGTTAAGCATTGGAGGGTGTTCGAGGATGATCTTGAAATCAGAAAATTCCTCGAGTTTGTTGATGAGTTCTCTGCATTGCACATTGATCAAGATCCTGATCCCAAAGGTGATCTGCACCCTGAGGTATTTTCAAATAAAATTGATAATTACCATATTGTTCAGTTGCCTAGCAATCACATTCCAAAAGGACTAGTTCCTTTAGAAATATTGTTCGATGGGAATGATGTGGCAGTAAAGGGTGAGGTTTCGAATGGGGAGGCTGATGTAAATAAATGAAATATTGGCACAGAGGAGAATCCTAAGTTCGTCAAGCTATCAAGCATCCTGTCAAAGGGGCAGAGAGTTGAATATGCTGAGTTATTAAAAGAATTTGTTGATGTGTTCGCCTGGAACTATGAAGAACTCAAGACATATGACATAACTTTCATGGAACATAAGATCCCACTGAAAGAAGAGGCTAAGACATTCAGGCAGAAGTTAAGAAAGATTAATCCAATAGTGTTTCCTGTCATGGAGAAAGAAATAAAGAAGTTGTTGTATGCTCAAATCATAGGCCCTTTGAGATATTCTAAGTGGGTGGCCAATCTGGTGCCAGTAAGAAAGAAGAGTGGAGAAATCAGACTTTGTGTCGATTTCAGGAGCCTGAGCATAAGCTCCAGAAAGGACAATTACCCCCTACCTAAGATGGAGCACATATTGCAGAGGGTAACTGGTGCATCCAGGATATCCATGATTGATGGTTTTTCTGGCTATAATCAGATATCATTCCTGCCTGAGGATAGAGAAAAAAAAAACTTCACCTCTCCTTGGGGCACATTCATGTATGATGAAATTCCTTTTGGATTAATGAATGCAGGAGAAACCTTTCAGTGAACCATGGATATAGCCTTCATTGGGGAGAAATATTAGTTCATGGTGATCTATCTGGATGACATCACTATCTTCTCCAGATCTGATAAAGAGCAGTGTTGTCACTTAAGGAAGGTTTTCTTGAAATGTAGAAGGTTTGGCTTTTCCTTAAAACCCAAGAAATATTTCTTTGCTATGGAGGAGGGGAAGTTGTTAGGCCATGTAGTATCAGTAGAGGGAGTGAGAATTGATCCCAATAGGGTGAATATAGTCCAAACCCTATCACTTCCCAGATCCAAGAAAGAGGTCTAGTCTTTCCTGGGTAAAATTAATTTTCTGAGGAGGTTTGTCTCAAATTTTGTTGAGTTGGTGAAGCACATCAAAACCATGCTCAGAAAGGGAAATGAAGTAAAATGGACTGCTGAACCCAGGGAATCCTTTGTCCAAATAAAAAAATCTTTGACTGAGGCACCTGTGCTGATCAGTCCTAATTATTCCAAGGATTTCCTGATTTTTTCTTTTTCTTCTTTTGATACAGTAGAAGTCATTCTATTACAGAAGAATTTTGAAGGGATGGAGCATCCCATTTCATTTTTCAGCAGGGTATTAAGAGATGTAGAGGTCAAATATGGCATCATGGAGAAGTAATCCTATGCCTTGGTCAAGGCCCTTAAAGCATTCAGATTTTATGTTCTTCATTCAAAAACCATTGCATATGTTCCTTCAGCTTCTGTGAAGAACATTCTCGTTCATCCTAACGTAAACGGAAAAATAAGCAAGTGGATTGCCAAGATCCTTGATTTTGACCTGGAGATTAATCCAACCAAGTTGGTTAAAGCGCAAGGCTTAGCCAAGCTACGGGCTGAATAAAATTGCAAAGTCTTGGGGGTTAAATTCATCGATGGTTGCTCAGGAAATCAACAGGCTGAATTGTCTGATGGCAATCCTCCAGACAATCCTCCACTAGTAGAATGCACCTGGTATAGAGATATCATATATTTTCTGCTAGAATTAAAGCCCCCTGATAAAATAGGGAAGAGTAAGGCAAGAGATTTAAATCTCAAATCAGTCAAATATTGCCTTATTGACCAAGTCTTGTACTGGAAAGACCCTCTAGGGATGTTTCTGCGGTGTTTGAACCCACAAAAGGCCCAAAAAGTGACATTTGACTTCCATAGTAGCCTTTGTGGGGGAAACCACTTTTGAAAGACCATGACCCACAAGATTATCAGGGCTGGGTACTACTGGCCCACCTTATTCACTGATGTCTGCAAAGAAGTGAGAGCCTGCATCAAATTAAAAAGGTTCTCAGGAAAGCAACAACTCAAATCTCTTCCACTAAAACCTGTAGTAGCGACAACACCCTTTCAACAATGGGGGTTGGACATCATCAGAGAGATTCATCCTTCCTCAAGTGGCCAACACAGATGGATCCTGACTGCAATTGACTATTTTACCAAGTGGATAGAAGTTATCCCCATCAGGAGTGCTTCACACAAGGTTATCATCAACTTCCTGGAGGATATCATAGCAAGGTTTGGATGCCCCAACAGAATTGTCACTGATAATGTTACATATTTCAGGTCTGAGCCTCTGGTGAGGTTCTGTGAGAAGTTTGAGATTTCACTGGTTCATTCCACTCCCTATTATCCACAAGGAAATGTGCTGGTAGAGTCTTCCAATAAAATCTTGATTAAGCTCATTAAAAGATTGTTGGAAGATAATAAAAAGGCTTGGGACTCAAAACTCAAATTCCCTCTATGGGTTGACCGAGTGACAACCAAGAAATCCCTGGGCACCTCCCCTTTTCAAATTGTTTATGGGACAAAAGATGTTTTTCCCACTCAGCTGGCTCTACCTATAGAAAAATTATTTCAATATTATGAAGGAGATCTAGATCATATGGTTAGAAGAATCCATCAAATGGTGGAAGTGCAGTAGACCAAGGTGCAGGTAATGAACAGAGCTTGCAATCATCAGCAGAAGATCAAGTAGGTCTTTGACAGGAGGGTCATGAAAGAGGATTTCCAACTGGGAGATCTGATATTTAAATGGGATGCTCCCAAGTAGGACAAGGGAAAACATAGCAAATTTGAATCCCTATGGATTGGTCCCTTCAAGGTCATTACAATATTTTCAAATAATACCTACAGGTTGCAAGATTTGGAGGGTGAAGAAGTTTTCAATGGTCTTGTGAATGGGAATTTTATAAAGAAGTGTTTCTTTTGAGCCACACATGGCTCCTCTGTGTTTGTAAATATTGTTTTTCAGTTTATATTTCATTTTTAATAATGACTCCATAGCCCAACAACAAGGCACTAAATATACAAAATAGTTCTTGGCTTCTCGCAGGGAGCAAGACATCCCCCATGGAGCCTAATGTTAGCACATAATATTGTATGCGAGGTGTTTTCCTATAAAGTGTCCCCTTCGGCAAAAAAGTGGCAAAGAATGGGTCAAAAACCCACATATCCTAAGTCGGGGGAACATAAGCGCTCTGGATTATGCAGCGCACAGATATGGGTGGTCAGAATATGCACACCCAGATATTCGGTCTAGATTCAATTCTAGAACCCCCCATTGCTCTACCTTTAATGATGGGGGGGGTTCGATATGACAGTTTTCCTGTGAGTAGATCTGAAGGGCTAGGCGAGCGACACCCAGATCTATGGTTGAGGTCCCATTCTAGACCCCCCCCCACTGTTCTACCTTTAATGATGGGGGGGAGTCTGATATGGGCAGTTTTCCAGTGTAGTCCCCTTTGTTATCATGGCGCCTCCTCCTTGTGTCACCCCCCCTTCCTCTTGCCACCTATGTTCCACTAGGCCTCCTATCCACCAGTCACATCACTCATTTCCCCCCTTGTCTCATTAGGACACACTCGCCTTCCACTCACACTCGTGGCATATCATTTTCTGTTTCACTCCCTCTTATCTTCTTTCACATGTCCCTCTCCCTATCACATCATCCCGTCATAGGAGACGTGTTCCCCTTCAACAAATCACATCCCACCACTATGTCTCTATGGCCCCCAAAAGAGCTGCCATATTCATCCTCTGGCCTCTCCTTGTCTCACTTCCACATCTAATATGCCAAATCATCCCTGTCTAGTCACCGCTCATCCGCCACTCCCCATCAAGTGCCCTAGTTATCGCAACTGCCTCCACATCTTACCATGAATCTGTTTAGCAGATCGAGGTGGTAGAATGATAAGCCTCCATGTCCCAAAGGTGTAGAGTTGATAGGGCCCATTTCTGATCCCAAGGAAGTAGTTATTGAAACGGTTGGTGGTGGGTGTACATCGTTTCCACCAAAAATGAAAACTCCAGGAGAGGATTGTTAGCTTGTCAACTCCTTGCAGGCTTGTTCTGGAACATGGTGGTGTCTGACCAAAGTGCACAATGGCCCAGAGACTGCATGCACAGTCTGCCAGTAAACATGCAGATGTAATGCCTTCAATGCAGTAACTCAAACCTCCTACAGGGATTTGCTCCAAGTATATGAAGGCATTTTTTCCATTTTTGTATCTATCGATGGTTGAGCTATGCTCTTGAATTATAAATATTTAATGAAATTTCTGGTTCTCTGGTTATGAGTTTTATTTGAGATCTCCTATTTAATTAAAGTCAACTTCTCTCCATCTCTCTGTAAACTTTTTCTTAATACACTCGGAATTGGTAGGTCCAGTCGAGGGTGATTATGCTGTGTGATGTATGTTTGATCATGACAGTGTTTTCACCAGTTTTAAATCAATCTCTTGTGTCTTTTTCTTCCTCTTACCCTGAGTAGATCATTGAAAGATTCATGTGAGTTGTTACAGTAGCCACTGTGATGCAGGTATGATCACTGTGTTACTATAACTGTGTCATATTGGCACATTTCAGTGTTTTTTCTTTCTTGTACAAGCTTTTGGAAGTTTGATGCCTACAACAGACCTTTGTAGTTTCTCTCCGAAGTCTTCCTCCTACTAACTCTTATTACAACTTACTTACTGAATTTAGATCAAGACCTCACCTACTTGTTCATATCCTGTCCCAGGATACTGAGTTAAAACGATACTCTTCTAGTTCTGCATCCATTCGATCACCCTCTTATATACCAATCGTGACATAAAACTGATGGGCATCAGGCTCTACTCCTGCCACGATCTAGGAGTGACTTCTGACGCTAACACTAGGGACATTACACATGGGTGGACACCGATACCCACCTGTATTATTCCTCCCCCTTTAGGAATCACTGGTCATCATTATGTCATGTTCCCTCATTAGATGGGGAAACTTCTGTTGAATTGGGAACCTAGTGAACCATTTTCCTTGGTGAACAAGTTTCCCTACTATGATGACTTGGTAGAGATGTATGTTCTATTGGCATATTCCTTTAATATGTGTAAACATGTATTAATCAACTTTATCCTACTCAAGCTAGTCATGGTTGAGCTCTGTAGGGTTCAATTTCTCAACTACCTCCAATGTGTCTAGTAGAGGTGGAAAATATGGGAAAAGGAGATCCAAATTAAACATTGGATGCATGCCAAGGAATGGGGAATATTTAATTAAAAACCATTCTCACCTAGAATCTTGGTGATGGTGTAAAGCCCATATCAAAGTGGGTGAAGCTTGTGATGGCTTACTGCAATGTTCTCTTTTTACAAGTGTAACTAGTCCTTAACACCAAGGTGAAACGTGTGTGGATATCAATGCTAGTCATGTCACTACTTTCAATTGGCATTGAATTTATGCAAGATGCCATGGACTTGTTGGAAAATGTGTTGAATATATTCAACAAATATGGTTTCCTTATCAACATCAATTTGAGCATGGGAATATTCTTCTTGTGTGGATGCAATGGGTGGAGATAAATAAATTGGGACCAATGGATGGAACCCCAAGAACACGTAAACAAGACTGTGTCTAGTAGAGATACGAAGGGCTCAATTGTAGTTACGTGTTAAACATAAGGAAGAAATCCGTCCCATGTGCAAGGATATATGGAGTTGTACATTCTTAGGATAGGCACAATCATCTTGTTGACTACTTGATTCTGTCCATTAGTTTGGGGGTGGAGGAAAATTGATTTGGTGAGATTGGTGTCCATTAATTACCACATATTGGATCATAATGTAATTAAGAGCATACTATCATGATCTGAAATAATATTTTTTGGTAGCCTGAAATGAAACCAAGCAAGCTGAAAGAATATCTTAGCAGTGACCTCGATTGTGATACTCTTCTTGTAGGGTGTCAAGACTTTCATCTTAGAGAATCGATCAACGAACATGAAGACATATTCATTACCATGCTTGGTTGAAGATATATTAGACATGTAATGCATGGAGATGGACTCCCAAGGCATATCGGAGTAGGAATATGGATGTACAACTCATGTTTCTTAATGGAAGTTTTGGTGATTGCACAAGAAGTGCATGATATGATATACTTGCTGACAATTTTTTGAAGTTTCAGCTAATAAAAATACTTTTTCATTACCTCCACTATTGTTTCCATGCCAAAGTGTCCTGCCACCCGATTGCAATGAGTTTCCCAAATCTTCTTTGCACACTTTCTTGAAGGAACACAAAGGTGGCCTAGATGGCATAGTATTCCATATTGGAGATGAAAGTGTGGAATTGGTTTTCTTTCTCTCAATGTCTGAAAGGTAGTATCAAATTCAGAGTCACTATTGCATAATTTTGGCCAACCAGAGGTCTCATGATCACATGAGTTAATAATTGTGGTTAGTACCATAACTAAGGGTCAATTGAGGAAGTCTACAACACGATTAGTGTTGAACTTATTATATTTTATGTTTAAGTGAAATTATTGTAGGTATGTGGACCACTTGTAATGGTGGTCATTATGTAACTTTCTATGTTCTTGCATGAATTATAGAGGCCTCTGATCAATATGGATTATTGTTTTCTTTCCTATAATATAATGATCCCATTGTTGACATGTCTGCATGATGGAGTACACATATTTGTTGTAGGAAGGATATCTAGCAACAAAATCAGATAGTGTTTCACTGTGATAGGCCACTAGATGTCCCTCCTAATTGAAGATTTCACTTATAACATAGTCAGAGGAATCTATATCAATCTCAAATGGCTATTGCAGGTCTAGCAGTGTGAGGACTAGTGTGGAGCGTATGCTATGTTTTAGATTCTGAAATGCTTTCCATTGTGATTTATACCATAAAAACTTGGATTTATCTCCATCCTTGGTCACTTAAATTATGGTCCAAGTGATATGAGAGAATCTCAACATGAACCTATTGTAGAAGTTGGCTAGGCCCAAGAAGTTGCAAATCTCTATCATAGTCTTTTGGGTTGTCTAGTCACAGATGACTTGGATCTTGGCTAGGTCCACATGCAAGCCATGTTCATCCATGATTTATCCCAGGTATTGATTTCATTGCATGTTGTTGGCGTGCAGTGGAAAGATCCAAGGTTAATCATCAATATACCAACAAAACCCTTAGACATCGGCCCTTTCAACATCACCTACAGAGCAAGTGAAGTTTCACCTGAGGCATATAGAAGGGTTGCATGAACCAAGGTTCTACAGTGATGAGGAAAAGTGAGGCATTTAATAGGTTCTTACTAACCATATACTCATGTGTGCTATTTCCATTAATTAACAGTTGTTTAACGTTCAACATATTCTATGCACAACATTCAATTAATAGTTACTTTAGTGTGTGACATCATAACATCATATGTAAATAACACATTTTGCATACTTAATTATTTATCATTATTTCACCATAACATTAAACATCATAGAAAACACATCACAACACAGGGTTTTAACGTGGTTCACCCAACTTGGGCTACGTACACAACGATTAGCTTCTATTATTAGTCATTGATAATCTTCTTATAGCTTCACACTGTGCTACAAAATATGAAACAATAACATTACCCAAACCTTCCTAGACATTCTTATGCAGTGTGATCCTCACTCCTCAGTCATACCTCAAATTTCTTCCTTAGCTCGACTCAACTTACCCCAAAATCATTAAGAACTTCTCACATCTCGAACCCCTCTACCCAAAAACCATTTACATATTTATAAATCAAAATAGGGATAAGACCATTACAAACTAGACAAAATTTCCCAAAAACCCAATGGTCTATATCCATTTTCCTCCTTTTTCATGCCACTTTGTCACACTTCCTCCTATCGCACACTTTGAATTTTTAAATTATGCTCCCATTGCATGCTCTGGTCCATCTTCTAACTTCCTTTTCTTCTTTGAATTATTCTAGCACAAATCCAAAAACTTAACCAAAATTGTTCCTTTCCAATAGGCCCCCAACACTCACCTATGGCCCGTCTCAAGCCACTTAGGTCTTCTTCTAGTTTTCCATTAATCTTTCGAAGGTCTCCTTCGTTGTCGTGACCTTCTCCTTGACCTCAATTTCCTTCTACAAAATTTGGTCAAATGTTTCAGCAGTGACCCAAGCCTACATCTTTTTGACACCTTCATCAACTTCCTATTTTATTATTCCTTTTGTTTTAGCTAAGGTCGTTGTCACTCTGTATGCTTCCTCTTGCAGTGCTTCTATCTATTGTGTGTGATCCTGTTGCTCCACCCTTCACTGATTCATTTCAGAATACAACTTTTTGTTCTCATTCATTGTAGTTACCACCTCTATTAGTGGTAATGTTAAGCCCTAATATTGGCTCATTACCCCTTAATTCGAGCATATTATATAAGTAATGTTATTTTATTTATGTCCTCTTTAGGCCATTAGTTGTAATTATACCTCATAGTCTCCTATATATACTGTTAGTCCCTAAAGTTTCACTCAACTGCTAAGGGCAAGATAGGGAATCATTGATTTATTGCAAAAGCATTTTGAGGGTTTTATGATTGGTTTTTTTGAGTAAGGTGGTTTGAAACTAGTTTCAAGGTAACAACACAATATGAAAAACAAGATTAAAACAGAGTATATCCCATTGACTGAATAATAGATAAACACAAAGATGGATTAAACCAATTAAGAAAAAGGAAGGTGAAGCCTTAAATTTTTCAACTTCACCATAATTCTTGCCTCAAAATATCATAAAGAAACAAGATGTTCAGCTTGATATCAAACTTGAAAAATAATCTTTACAGTAAAATTTTCACTGTATAAATTAACAATCAAGAATCAAAAGCATTGCAATCTGAAAATGAATTCAAGCATGAATAAAGAAACAACAGAGTAGAAAAAGAGGGTCTAACCATCCATATGCCTTTGCTATTAAGTGTCAAATTCAACATAATGCCTTTACAATGTGCTTCACAAAAGGTCCCTTGGGTCTCCCATTTCTCCACCACTTCCTCTCATTCTACAGAGTTTATATAGAAACAATAGATAATAATCAAGATCCAAAAGAAATGGATCTGAAAACCTCCTCATCTATGTTTAGTTTCTTGTTTCAAATAATTAAGGAGAATATCCAATATAATCTCCAATTCGAATTGATGAGGTGGCTTGTCAATTGTTGTCCATGAGATTTTTAAGGAAAACAAATCTGGTAAATCCCTGAAAAATAGGGTCCAACAATCAATTCAAATCTTTTAAATGGTGATAGCTGTGTAAAAATTGAGAGAGGTTTTTGTGAAGGGGAATGTTCCCAACCAAAACCTCTTTTGGTTTCATCAAATTCATCTCCAACTTTTCTGCAACCTCTCTTGAAGAATAAGACTAAAACAGGAAAAAATAACAGAGTATTTCCTGTAGCTTATCAGAAAATTAGCCCTCAAAGATCAATTCAAATATCTTAAATGGTGATATCTGTGTAAAAAATGAGAGATTTTTTTGTGAAGGGGAATGTTCCCAACAAAAACCTCTTTTTGTTTCATTAAATTCATCTCCATCTGTTCTAAAACCTCTCTTGAAGAAGAAGACTAAAACAGGAAAAAATAATAGAGTATTTCTTGTAGCTTATTAGAAAATTAGCCCTCAAAGATCAATTCAAATATCTTAAATGATGATAGTTTTGTAAAAACCGAGAGAGATTTTTTTGAAGGGTCATGTTCCCAACAAAACATTCTTTTTGTTTCATCAAATTCATCTTCAGCTGTTCTGCAACCTCTCTTGAAGAAAAAGACTAAAACAGGTAAAAATAACAGAGAATTTTTTGTAGCTTTTATGGTTCTTATTTTAATGATTCTTTATGTACTGGGGACATTCTTGTATTTCATTTGAGGTCTACTACCCAAGTCTTGATGTTCATGTTCTTCATCTTCAAGGCAAGAAAACAGAGTATAGGGTAGATGTAGAACCGAGCTGCAGTAGGATGCTTTAAGTGTAGCCTTGTGTTCACCAGTGAGCATTTGGATCTCTTCACATTCCCTACTTACAAGACTTCCTTCAAGAACATGAAACTCTTTCTCTTTCCCAATATTTCCACTCATGAACTTGCATGACAACTAAAATATTTCATAAGCTATCCCATCATTTCTCACAAATCTCTCACTGATAATTTCAACAAAGTTTGCTTGTATGCCCACTTTTGATTTTCGGTCTACTTGTGCAACTAACAATAGACCAAATGAATATTATTTGGGTCCATCATCATGCATGATGCACGTTTCTAGAGTCATGGAAGACAAAACCCCACAATCTGTGAAGATACAAATCTATCCCTGAGATAATGATGCCAGGGGGTAGTATCTCTGTTCTACGAGGGTTTGCTCATCATGTTTCCATTTTTTCAAAATTGCTAAAACCCTGAAAACCCCTTGACATGAAGATATCATGGCATCATCTGGAGCCAGGTAAGAAAACTTCATATTTTCCCAACAAATGTTATCGTTGGTGGATTCTGGATGCTTTGCTTCATCGAATCCTTACGACAAACCATGATTCTTTCCCCCTCTTACGATTTGCAGGTTGTAGCTTCAAGTATGAAACAATCATATGAAAAGATTCTTCACGCTCCAATTGTTGAGAAGATGATAGAGGAGATGCAGAAGTCTACTCGCGATTTTTCTAGTTCATCTATTGGCCATCTTATACAATGTGCTATGCAGTGGTAATTACCGTGGGGTTTTCCATGATGTGAGACTCATTTTAACATTCGCAGAATCTGGAACCAAATATGATTTGGATTTTGAGCTTGAGCACTGGGTAATGGAAACCCTTTATACTGTGTTCCCATGTTGTCAGTAACCACAATTCCCGAATGTTCACTCTGTATTCTCCATGAAATTGGGGTTTCTGTGTGTTTGATCTCTCACGATGACTCGATTGGGCTTGAACGCTATTGTTGATGGTATTGTGGACATGTTTCAACCAGAAGCAATATTTCACCTTCATGATGAATGCCAATTATTGGAGCAGATGGCAATGACTTCTGTTTAAAAAAAACTAATTCTTCGAGAATAGATCGTAGTGATCTCTGTTGATAAGACAAATTGTCTTCAGCCAGGATAACTCCTCCTTGTTGTGGCTTGGTGTGGTGCTAGTCTTTGGCTTGACTTGTGCATTTCTTGTTTGAAGATAGCATGAACCAACTCCAAGGCTTCTGTAACTAGCACCCCCAGATTCTGAATTTGCCACCTGCAATCTCTTAGTGTATAACGTTCCTCTGAGAAAATACCTGTGGCTAAATTCAGCAAAATCAGACAGGTATAATATAATGATCATTGAGAATTGGGCAATTTTAAAATGAGACCTTTGTGGGTACAAAGCAATCGGATTATGAAATGGTTTGAATCAGTAAATGATTCCAAGTTATTGTGGACACATGTGAACTCTCAGACCACGATTCGTGTCATCATAATGAAATCTGGATGATAGGCGCGTATCAAGGCATGATAATTTTGGCATTACGGGAATAGCCTTATTCCCGTAGTGCTATTAATGACTTAGAAAAATTTGAATTTATGAAGTTCAAACAGGCATATAAGGTGAAACCTCATTTAAAACCATGTCTTTCAATTTCAAACTTGAATAAAATATTCAAAAACTGAAATGCAAACCATAAGACACTAAAAACAAAGATTGAAATCAATTGGAAACATAAATTGAAGTGTAGGTAAGAAAGTT
>JASDQU011440560.1:0-23640 GCA_032191745.1 Picea mariana | reverse complement strand
TATATTTAATCTTCTGGTCGATTTTGATAACATATAGATAGGTCGTGCCCAAGGACGAAATGTACAAAAACTTCATTTTTGTCTGTATCTATCTATGCAGACTGTCGTGGTACTTGAGAACCAGATGTCTCTTAGATCCTTTTATACCTAGCTTGGTATACAAGGTATGGAAGACATTGGTGAACTATGGAATTTTTTAGTCCCTTTCCTCCCGCAGTGTAGTCTATGTTGTATACAAGTCGTCATAACTTCCAACATGGTAATATTGTTCCTTAATAGCATCTCTGAAGGAACCCCAAGTTGGTGCAACTACAAATAATGTAGATTCCTTTGTTTCCTTTTTCTCACAGAAAGTCTCCCACCAATCTTTGACAGGGGGGACGACCTAGAGGAGTGAAAATGTAATCTTTTCTCTATCGAAAAAGTTGTGGACAAAAAAATACCCTTTTAGAAGGTTTAACCATTTATCTACGACATCTGCATCTATTTGACCTTCAAATATAGGAATATAAAAATTGATCTGTACCTTGAAGGGGTTGGCGCCTCCGCTTGAGGTAGATGTGTCACTTGTCAGCATCCATCGAAGCATTTGTGCAAAGCTTTCCATCATCTCATCCCTCTATCACTCGAGGGATTCCTCGAGAAATTTTTTGAAAGGATATATTATCCTTTCATCTTTATTTTCTCCCACCATGGAAGGTTACCTGGGCGTGCAAGAGCAGTTGTCCTCAAGAGAAATAAGCTCGATACCCAACTCTCTATACCCTGACCTCATCGGGAACATGCACTAAAAATGACAAGGAGCATAATGTTCTAATACCACTGATCCAAATTTATGAGTGGAATGAAATGAAAACACATATATATAATATTAACATAGAGACACAATGAATAATAACAAAGATACAATAAAACTTGACTTCTATTAAATAAGAGATATGCTGAAACTGTAAAATGCAATTTGAAACAAGATTGCTAGAATGGTGGCGGATTATCTCTAAGAAGAGATGTGACGACTATGCTCATTCACCAAAATATTAGTACAATGAGGCTCCAAAGGCCTTTTCACATCAAACAAGAATGCCAAAACTCTAGACATCCAAAAATTTAACCCTAGGAGATGAAACGCCAAAAGTCATGTGCGCATTGTTGGGGTAAGTTGGTACATCAACTTCCCAAGGTTGTAAATTTTGCATATGATCTCTGTTTTAGGCGCAAGATAGCTCGTTGGAAAGGTCTATTTGAGGAATACACATTATTCCATCACACTCTAAATCAATCTACAATGTGATTTTGGTGGGCCCAAAAAATGTTGTTTAGGGCCTCAAAACGACCCCAAAAGTTTAGGACCCAAAAAGATAGAAAAAAACTACCAAGATGAAAATTGAAACTACCAAGATGACATATGTATGTGAGCCAGTTGGAATAGGTGGGTGGCCACCAATATCCACCTGGATTAACATTAAGCTAAGTTAAGCAAGTGTTCCCTTTATCATAGGCTCCATCCTTATATTTATGGGTTAATGGGAATGCCTTTTTGACATTCTTATATTCCATTTATGGAATCATCCTCTGTTACAAAAATCGGCGATAAATCACCAAAATCGGCAAAAATCATAAGTTTTTGGCCAAAATGATTTTTTCTCAAAAAATCGCTGAAAAAATCAAGAAAAAATCGTGGGTCGATGGAAAAAATCGCCTATGTAAAAAAGACTGCGCATTTAAGGGTCAGTGAGGAGATTTTTTGGTTTTATTTGTGTTGATATATTGTCGATGTTTTGGCGATTTTTACGAAACAATGTTTTCTGGACCCCGACGATTTTTTCGCCGAAACGATTTTTGTAACACTGGAATCATCAACACTACCCATATATACCACCTCTAGGATATAGATCACCTAGAGAGAATCTATAAAATTGCAATGTCCATTTGTTGAAATTGCAAGAAATCGTTTGTTGAAATTGCACTCTCTTTAAAAAATTGTAATTTTTATCCTCAAATTGCAGTTTTTGTTTGCTAAAATCACACAAAAAAATTGACATTGCAAATTTATATATTAAGCGATTTTATGATTGTTGAAGCTATAACTTTTTATTGTTGAAATTTTAAATTATTCTAATTCTTGAAATTGCAATTTTGGTTTGTTGATATTGCAATGCATGAAAAATTAAATTTCATCAATTATGGATATAAGAATCACAATTTTAGAAGAAACCATCGTGTTGATTTTTGTCATCATAAAATATTTATTTTGATAGCAATTGCAACATTTGGGACTCATATGTGCCAATATATGCATGAGAAAGTGCATTAGTCAATCAACCCATAGACTCAAAGTATTTTTTATACACTTGGATAAAATTATGTGAATCAGGGAATACCACTATCAACATTTCATAAATGCAATTTCGACATGTAGAAAATATGCATTTAAATATCTTGGTGATGTTTCGATATATAGGTACACAACATTGAAAGAGTTGTCAAAGGTAGTCACACAGTGATCACCTCAACAAAAGTGCCTCCCATGAATGATAACAAGCTCAAACCATATTCTTTTCAATGGAATTCCTCTCATAGTTGTACCTTCATATCTAAAGAAAGATATTGAAGCCCAGTTGAAGAAGATGTGCATACAACTTATGACTGGAAGGAAATGTCAGGGCCTTTGCCAGATTCACCCACTTTATAAAAGAATCATCATCATCCATGTCTATTATTCTGCAAACCAGAGGCAAAAGAAGAATTAGGAACACAAAACCGAGGGGGAAATTTGTTTGTTTTTTAGTTAAGTTCATCTTACCAGCTGCATAAAGGGGAAATTTTGAGAGGATGGTTTAGTCCAAGTCTAAAATCCACACATCCTTCCCATTGCCTAAGAGGTTGAGAGAGTTAGTGTATGCTATGGATAAGTTGGATACTACGTTTTAATCTAATAGATATTGGCTTCCAACCATGGAATATTTCACATATTCCATGCATTTCAAAGATACAATGCTCCAAAAGTGCAGTGTGTTTGTTTATACGCCTAACCTTCAAGCTTCGTAGTTAATTTGGTATCTTGCGGGGGTTGTTTGAGTTTTCCATTTTCCAACGCTGTGGATTCCTCTAAAATCTAGTTATAACCCTTTCTGGAAATCATTTGGATGCGATTGTGGAATCTCAGCCTAAGGCCCCAATGTCATTCTATTTTACCTACAATCTGCTCAAGGGAAGAGCAATCAAGGAATAGGGGAGTCAAGAGCGGTCGTGGGAGGGAAACTGAAATTTTGAAATGTTGAATGGAGTAGTGTCTACAAGTTGATATCATATCTCCATGTCTGACGTAGATCATCAGAAGATGGATTGTTGGATCGAAGGAGGTACATTTGTCAACGGGAGGCATAAGCGCCGAAAAATGATGTCGACAAAGGTGCAAACCATTTTCCCTTTAGCCTACACCTTAATAAATTGCCCCTAAAAGATTAAAGTATGTTAGTAATGTATTAAGTATGTCATGTATTTAATGTAAAGACAAAAAAGGACATAGTACATAGGAGAATTGACATGAGTACTTTATATATATATATATATTGAAAAATATTTTACGTTAGAAATACTATAATAGTACTTTATTTATGAGTATATTTATATTATATTTAAAATTATGAGTACTTTACTTACAACATTATCATGATTAACTATGGGTTTTTATCCACCATTTAGAATGTGACAAATAAGCATCCTTAACTCAAATAATGCCAACTCAACCTGAGGGAATGATGTCATCCTCTAAAATGTGATTGGCTCTTTTAAAATTGATTTTGATAGTACAGTTTTTGTTTTGAGGTCCATTTTAGACCTCAAAATTTCCCTAATGTTCTCTAATGATCTAAGTTTTGTTCATTAATTCTCTCCTTAAACTTCTCAGTGAGACCAACAAATAACTTTAGGTCCTATTCTATTCCATGAACTTAAATTTCTTCTCTTTGTTTTCTTGTATTGCAAGTTTATAACTGAAAATAAAAATACAAGAAGGTAGAATGAAGGACACTATGGATGACATTTCACTTTGTCCACCACCATGCTCATTAATGATGATGGAATAACATGGGGAGTATATTCATACATCCATAACCTTTTGAACAATATTTTCTATTGTAGGATAGTAATCCAACAATATTTAATATTATTAGATTATAGTAGATCCATTGAATGGTATGTTGCAAACAAAACAAAAGAGTTGCATTCAAACAAGAAGAAAGTTTTGAACATCAAAGTGATTAATGTTATGTTGAAGGTGTTTCTTGTCATCATGATTTCACTTATTCATGTTATTTTAATTAGGCTAGCATTGACAAAAACTCCTTCATTAGCACTCCATTATAACTCCTTTAGTTGTAGGATGACACTAATTGGCTACGAGGACTCCATCAGTGGATTTCATGTTGGAAGCAAGCTCATTACCCGATCCATTATATAATAAATAACAATGAGATTTTAGATGATTGGTAAAGCAAGTGTCAGACAAAATCCCATTGATTGCTAGATTGACCAAAGATCTATGCCCCCCTTGATCACTTCTTTAATTAAGGCAATTATTGATGCAAATAACTTTGGGATGTGTTACCCCTCATTTTTCACGAGGCTTATGCTAGTGAATTTTTTCATTTCCCTTGTGATTTTCATCACAAAGACCTTTGGATGGTTGGGTTGTTCACCTAGTTGCATGGATTATTGATAACATGCATGATGATGAGATATAGGTTTTGATGATGTATTATTTGATCACATGATGTTATAGTCTCAACTCCTTGCCATATAATTGTACATGAGGATGTATGGATCCCTCTATGGAGTACCCCAACATTATGGGGCTAATTGGACATTGCATGGGCTTCAACTTGACATTTGGAATTTTTAAAACTCTTGAGGAATCTACACAATACCCTAGGCACTTGAGGGCTATTCATGCACTTGAACCACTCATGCCACTACAATATCATAGTTCATGGAGCATTAAAACACATCACCATATTTGGAGGAACATTGATCCAGGTGGATATTGGTGGCCACCCACCTATTCCACTGGCTCAAAAAACAATTTTCTACCTTGGTAGTTTTTCGACAGTTTTTCGGGTTCCAAACTTATGGGGCCATTTTGAGACCCTAAACAACATATTTGGGGATTTGAGGCACAGGGGACTGTTGTTAAAACTACCCTGGGCCAGTCGAAAATTTTTCTTCTCGGTTAGACCTTTCCAACGGGATATCGTGCACCTAAAACGAAGATCGTATGCAAAACTTATGACCCCAGGAAGTTGATGTACTAACTTACCCAAACGAGGCCCACATGACTTTTGGCGCTTCTTCTCCTAGGGTTAGGTTTTTGGATGTCTAGGGTTTTTGACATTCCTGTTTATTGTAAAAGGCCTTTAGAGCCTCATTGTAACCATCTTCTTTTGAATGAGCATAGTCATCACATCTCTTCTCAAAGATAAGGCGCCACCATTCCAACAAGTTTGTTTTTTGCTGCATTTTACAGTTTCATCTTATTCCCTTATTGAATAGAAAACCAGTTTTACTGTATCTCTATTATTTTGTGTTAAGAATCTTTTAATAATCTGTATTCATTTTTTTTTTATCATAAAATATGGATCAGTGGTATTGGATCGTTCTGCTCCCTATCGTCTTAATGCATGTCCCCAACGAGGTCAGGGTACAAATCATTGGGTCTCAAGCTTGTTTCTTTTAAGGACAAAATCTCTCGCATGCCCAAGCGACCTCTCATGGTAGGAGAAAATAAATATGAAGGGACATGAGATCCTTTCAAAATGTTGCTTGAGGAATCCCTCATGCAACAGAGGAACGAGATAATGGATAGTTTCCCGCAAATCCTTCGACGACTTCCAATAGGTGACGAATATTCCTCGAGCAGAGGTGCCTCCCCCTTCAAGGTACAAATCAACTTCAATATTTCTATATTTGAAGGCCATATAGACGTAAATTCTATAGACAAGTGGTTGAATCTACTAGAAGGGTATTTTTTTGTCCATAACTTTTCGAAAAGAGAAAATATTACTTTTGCACTCCTCAAAGCCATTCCCCATGTCAAAGATTGGTGGGAAACTTTCTGTGAGAAAAAGGAAATAGAGGAACCCTCATTATTTACAGTCACAACCACCTGGGAATAATTCAGGGATGCTATTAAGGAACAATACTACCATGTTGGAAGTTATGACGACTTGTATACCAAATGGACCACAATGCGCTAAGAAATAGACCAAGCAGTTTCAGAGTTCACAAATATCTTCCATACCTTGCGCACCAAACTGGGTATCAAATATTTAGAGCAACATCTGGTGCTCAAGTATCACGGTGCTATGCATAGATACATCCAGACCGAAATGGAATTTCTAGACATCTCGTCCTTGGGCGTGGCCTACCGATATGCCGTCAAAATCGAGCAAAAGCTCAAACAAAATACGCAACAATTTGGGCCTGGGAACCCCTCACAGTAAAATCTAGGAAAGGGAGGCCCCAACCCACAAAAAAAGGACAAAGCAAAGATGGACAGTATCAAGACAAACAGTCCAAGCCGCAAGAAAAGAAAGACACCGAAAAGACAAAGAAATATACCAAGAAGTGGTGTGACTTCCATAAGAGCCCTTGGCATAAAACTGTTGACTGCTACTTAAAGAAGTCGCTGGTGGTCGAAGTGAAAGCCTCTGAATCAGATGCAGGTTATGAATCTGAGTCAGAACCAGAAAGGGGAAAACAAATCATTGATGCAGAACCTAGTGTCATCGTTGCTACCACCAAGCTCCATCCCGGTGAACCAGACGAGCCAGAGGAAGGAGAGTGCCTCTTCCATTCACAAATGTGGGTAAAAGGAACCCCACTGCACTTCATCGTTGATAGCGGTAGCCAAAAAAACCTCATCTCAGCAGAGGTCATCAAGCGGATGACCCTGCCGACAACACCGCACCCACAACCCTACACCATAGGATGGATCTGCCAAGGAAGCGATCTCCGCGTCAACCAACAGTGTCGACTGTCGTACGACATCAAGCCCTTCAAAGACAAGGTATTGTGTGATGTTTCTCCTCTCAAAGTTTGTAATGTTCTTTTGGGCCAAACTTATTTATGGAAACATCATGCTGTATATGAGTCTAGGCCTCATAGTGTTATTATTACTTTGAACAGGAAATTGTACAGGATACCCGAGGTAGTCCCTCCTAGTGATATTTCTCTGATATCTGCCAAGAAATGAAGGAAGGTCATCTCTTAGACCGGGAAATTTGTATTCTTCGTGATTCACTCTCAGAGTGAGTGAAAGATTGCAACCACATACAGGGCCTCCACGATCGATCTCTCCACATAACAGAAGCAAGTGGATAGGGTCGTGGAAGAATACTTATATATCTTATTCTCTCCTATCGGGGTACCTCTGCACTTCCAGGTCAAGAATCCCATCGATCTTACCCCAGGCACACCGCTACCCATGGTGTGCATGTGGACCCAACCAAGATCCAGGTCATCTATGACTGGCGAGCCCTAACCACACTCACTGAACTTCGAAGCTTCTTGGGCCTCGCCAATTTCTATCGCAGGTCATGCTGGGATTCTCTCATATCACATGGGACCTCAGCCAAGTAACCAGGGGTGGCGGTAAGGAAATTATTGTGTGGGGCATGTCCCAACAACAAGCCTTTGATGAATTGAAGAAGTGTTTGTGTTCATCCCCGATACTTTCATTACCAGACCTACAACATCCCTTTAAGATCGCGACAAATGCTTCATACTATGTTGTGGGTGTCATTCTCACTCAACACGGCCACCCCATGGCATATCATAGTGAGACACTATCAGATGTTGTTTGTAAGTACCCTAATTACAACAAAGAAATGTACTCCATTGTGTAAGCCTGCCAACACTGGAGACATTACATTCGTGGGAAGGAGACAGTCATCCACACTAATCACAAGCCACTACAGTTCATGCAGACCCAAGGAAAATTGCAGAATGACTACCATCAGAAGTTGTTAACATAATTACATCAGTTCCACCTCAACATCAAGTATAAAATAGGAAGTAAGAACTGATTTTCTAACTACCTTATCCGACCTCCATTCGTGGCACTCACCACAGTCGTAGAATATTGTGGCCACGAGACCTCCGGATGGCCCCACCTCTATGAGACAGACCCTGACTTCTCCACCACCTACCAAATGTTGGGCGCCAACTCAGTGGTCGCTAATTTCCATCTTCAGGATGGGTTGTTGTTCCATCTGGGTCATCTCTGTGTTCCATCAAGGGATCATGCGAAGCTTATTTGGGAATCTCACTACAGTCGGGTGGCAGGACACTTTGGTGTTGAAAAGATAGTGGCAGTGCTGCAGAAACATTTCTACTATCCGAAACTTTGACAGGATGTCAGCAAGTATATCAGGTCCTACACCGCCTGCACTATTGTGAAACTGACCACTAAGAAACAAGACATGTACACCCCTATGCCTACTCCTAATAGGCCGTGGGGCCGTGGGAATCCATCTAAATGGACTACATGCCAGGCCTCCCATCCACCAAGAGGGGAAATGACTGTGTTTTTGTGGTTGTTGATCACTTTTCCAAGATGGCGATTCTAGCCCCCTGGAAGAAGAACATCACAGCAAAAGCCACTGCCAAGCTCTTCTTTGAAAGAGTATGGATACATTTTGGGATCCCACAAACCATTACCTCAGACTGTGACAGTCAGTGCCTCAGCTCATTCTAGTCGAGCCTCTGGTCACAGTTGGATACCAAGCTCACCAAATCCACTTCCTTCCACCCCTAGATAGATGGCCAAACTCAGGGCATCAATCGGATGGTCGTACATATCCTACGCATGTACAATTCAAAAAACCCCCGCACATGGGATGAGAGTCTTCCCTGTATCCAACATAGCTACAATCGAGCCTTGCATTGCTCAACTGGGAACAACCCCTTTTAGGTGGGGTTTGTATTCCAACCATTGGGTCCCATGGATGTTACACTACTCCTGGCAACCACCTCGACCGACTCATCCCATGCTCCACTAGAAGATGAAAAAGCCACCCAGTTCATTGATTGGATCAAACACATCCACCAACAGGTTCAAGATATTCTACAGAAATCTAATGCCAAGTACAAGAAGCGCCATGATCAACATCGGGTGCCACATAAGTTTCAGGTGGGCAACAAAATTTGGTTGCATTTGTAGAAAGAATGCCTTACAGGGCCCCATCGGAAGCTTCGCCCACTCTGTTATGGGTCGTACACCATCACCAAGGCTGTGGGTGAAAATTATTTTGAGCTCAACATTCCCCCCTTCCTTGGTCTGCATCCAATCTTCAACGTGGCTCTCCTTCGGCCATATTTCCCACCATTATTGGACACCTCAGAGATAGTAGAGTAGTTGACACCAACAAAGCTCAACCCTGACTGTATGCAACATGAATCCAATGATCATATTGTGGACACACAGATCAAGGGCACTCGATAGCAAAGGATCCATCTTTATCGAGTCGTCAAAGCAGGGCAACTCCTGCACCAAGGCAAGTGGCTCACTCAGGGCCAAATTCAGCAGAAATTTCCTCATTTGATGGAGAACTCAATGCAATGGAAACCATTTCTTCCTAAGGAGGGAGGATTGATCCAAGTGGATAGCATTGGCCACCCACCTATTCCACTGGCTCGAAAAAAAAAATTCCACCTTGGAAGTTTTCTGAGTTCCAAACTTCTAGGGCCATTTTGAGGCCAAGGGGACTTCAGGTGGCACTACACTAGGCTAGCCAAATGTTTTTCTTCTCAATTATACCTTTCCAACGGGCTATCGTGTGCCTAAAACGGAGATCGTATGCAAAAGTTACGACCCCCAGAAGTTGATGTACTAACTTACCCAAACGAGGCCCACATGACTTTTGGCACTTCATCTCCTAGGGTTAGGTTTTTGGATGTCTAGGGCTTTTGACATTCCTATTTATTTAAAATGCCTTTAGAGCCTCATTGTAACCATCTTTTTGAGAATGAGCGCAACCATCACATCTCTTCTCAGAGATAAGGCGCCACCATTCCAACAAGCTTGTTTTCCGCTGCATTTTACAGTTTCAACTTATTCCCTTATTGAATAGAAAACCAGTTTTACTGTATCTCTATTATTTTGTGTTAAGAATATTTTAATAATCTGTATTCATTTCATTATGCTCATAAATTCTGGATCAGTGGTATCAAAGCAGTCTTCTCCTTATCGTTTAAATGCATGTCCCCAACGAGGTCAGGGTACAAAGAAATGGGTCTCGAGCTTCTTTCTCTTGAGGACAAAATCTCTCGCACGCCTAAGAGACCTCTCATGGTAGGAGAAAAGAAAGATGAAGGGACATGAGATCCTTTCAAAATTTTGCTTGAGGAAGCCCTCATGCAACAGAGGAACAAGATGATGGATAGTTTCACGCAAATCCTTCGGTGACTTCCAACAAGCGACGCATCTTCCTCGAGCAGAGGCACCACCCCCTCCAAGGTACAAATCAACTTTGATATTCCTATATTTGAAGGTCAGATAGAAGCATATGTTGTAGATAAGTGGTTGAATATACTATAAGGGTATTTTTCTGTCCCTAACTTTTCGAATAGAGAAAATATTATTTTTGCGCTCCTCAAAGCCGTTCCCCATGCCAAAGATTGGTGGGAAACTTTCTGTGAGCAAAAGGAAACAGAGGAAACCTCATTATTTATAGTCACAACCACCTGGGAATCCTTTAGGGATGCTATTAAAGAAAAATACTACCATGTCAGAAGTTATGATGACTTGTATACCAAATGGACCACACTGCGCCAAGAAAGAGACCAAGCAGTGCCATAGTTCACAAATATCTTCCATACCATACACACCAAGCTAGGTATCAAAGATTCAGAGAAACATCTGGTGCTCAAGTATCGCGATGCTTTGCATAGATAACTCCAGTCCGAAATGTAATTTCTGGACATCTCGTCCTTGGGTGGGGCCTACCGATATGCCATAAAAATCGAGCAGAAGCTCAAACAAAATACGCGACAATTTGGGAATGGGAAACCCTCACAGCAAAATCCAGGAAAGGGCGAGCCCAACCTAAAAAACAAAGGACATAGCAAAAATGGATAGTATCAGGACAACCAGTCCAAGATGCAAGCAAAGAAGGACACCGAAAAGACAAAGAAAGATACTGGGAAGTGGTGCGACTTCCATAAGATCCCTTGGCATAACACTATTGACTGCCACTCAAAGTAGTCGTTGGTGGTCGAAGTGAAAGCCTCTGAATCAGATGTGGATTCTGACTCTGAGTCAGAACCAGAAAGATGAAGACAGATCATTGACGCAAAACCTAGTTCCATCGTTTCTACCACTAAGCTCCATCCCGGTGAGCTAGATGAGCTAGAGGAAGGAGAGTGCCTCTTCCATTCACAAATGTGGGTAAAAGGCACCCCACTGCACTTCATCGTTGATAGTGGTAGCCAGAAGAACCTCATATCAATAGAGGTCATCAAGCAGCTGACCCTGTCGACAACACTGCACCCACAACCCTACACCATTGGATGGCTCTGCCAAGGAAGCGATATCCACGTCAGCCAATAGTGTTGACTGTCGTACGACATCAATCCCTTCAAAGACGAAGTATTGTGTGATGTTTCTCCTCTAGAAGTTTGTAATGTTATTTTGGGCCAACCTTATTTATGGAAACATCATGTTGTATATGATTCTAGGGCTCGTAGTGTTATTATTACTTTGAATGGAAAATTGTACAGGATACCCGAGGTAGTCCCTCCTAGTGATATTTCCTTGGTCTCTACCAATCAATGCAGGAAGGTCATCTCTCAGATCGTGAAATTTGTATTCTTCGTGATTCTCTCTCAGAGTGAGCGAAAGATCACAACCACATCCAGGGCCTCCGCGACCAATCTCTCCACACAATAGAAGCAAGTGGATAGGGTCGTGGAAGAATACTTAGATATCTTCTTCTCTCCTACCAGAGTACCTCTGCACTTCCAGGTCAAGAATCCCATCGATCTAACCCCAGGCGCATTGCTACCCAATGGGACAGTCTACCACCGCTCTCTATTAGAAAACGAGGATATCAAGAGGCATATCCAATAACTTCTCCACAAGGGGCACATCCGTCCCAACTCATCTCCTTGTGGGAGCCCAATTGTGTTGGTGCAGAAGAAATATGGGACTTGGCAACTCTACATTGATTACTGGGCCCTCAATAAAATCACAGTCCGAAACTGGTACTCGATTCCCTGAATCGACAACCTCCTTGATCAACTCACGGGGGCCGAATACTTCAGTAAGATTGATCTGAATCCTGGCTACCACCAGGTCCCAATCGAACAGACATATGTATGGAAGATTGCCTTCAAGTCAAAAGAAGGTATTTTTGAATGGCTGGTCATGCCCTTTGGGTTGACAAATGCTCCAACAAATTTTATGAAGATGATGGACAATATCCTATGACCTTTCACTAATACTTTTGTAGTGGTGTATCTGGATGACATCCTCAAATACAACAAGACTTGGGTGGAACACTTGCAGCATATTCAGTAGGTTTTCAACACCTTGCGGCATCACAAACTATATGCAAACTTGGAAAAATGTTGCTCTAGCATGGACAATGTCCATTACTTAGGCTACATCGTTGATCAACATGGTGTGCATGTGGACCCAGCCAAGATCCAGGTCATCCGTGAGAGGCAAGCCCCAACCACACTCACTGAACTTCGGAGCTTATTGGGCCTCACTAATTTCTATTGCAGGTTCATGCTAGGATTCTCTCATATTGCATGGGCGCTTAGCCAAGTAACCAGGGGTGGCAGTAAGGAAAATATTGTGTGGGGTTTGTCCCAACAACAAACCTTCAATGACTTGAAGAAGATTTTGTGTTCATCCCTGGTAATTTCATTACCGGACCTGCAACATCCCTTTGAGATCGAGATAGATGCTTCAGACTATGTTGTGGGCACCATTCTCACTCAACATGGCCACCCCGTGGTTTATCATAGTGAGACACTATCAGATGATGTCCATAAGTACCCTACTTATGACAAAGAAATGTACTCCATTGTGTAATTCTTCCTCCAATGGAGACATTACATTCTTGGGAAGGAGACAGTCATCCACACTGATCACAAGCCACTACAGTTCATATAGACCCAAGGAAAATTGCAGAATGACTTCCATCAAAAGTGGTCAACATACTTACAGCAGTTCCACCTCAACATCAAGTATAAAACATGAAGTACCAACTGAGTTTCTGACTGCCTCAGCTGACCTCCAGTTGCATCACTCACCACGGTGGTAGAATCTTGCGGCCAAGAGACCTTCGGATGGCCCCACCTCTATGAGACAGACCCTGATTTCTCCACCACCTAGCAAATGTTGGGCGCCAAATCAGTGGTCTCTAATTTCCATCTTCAGGACGAGTTGTTGTGTCGTCTAGGACATCTCTTTGTTCCATCAAGTGAGCACGTGAAGCTTATTTGGGAAGCTTACTATAGTCCAGTGGAAGGACACTTTGGTGTCAAAAAGACAGTGGCAGTGATACAAAAACATTTCTACTAGCCAAAACTTTGACAAGATGTTAGCAAGTATATCAAGTCATACACCACCTATGCTATTTCCAAACCGACCACTAAAAAACAAGGATTGTACACCCCTCTCCCTACTCCTAACAGGCCATGGGAATCCATCTCAATGGACTACATGTCGAGCCTCCCATCCACCAAGAGGGGAAATGACTGTGTTTTTGTGGTTGTTGATCACTTTTCCAAGATGGCGATTCTAGCCGCCTGAAAGAAGAACATCACAGTAGAAGCCACTGCCAAGATCTTCTTTGAACGAGTATGGGTACATTTTGGGATCCCACAAACCATTATCTCAGACCATGACAGTCGGTTCCTAAGCTCATTATGGTCGAGCCTTTGGTCACTGTTGGATACCAAGCTCACCAAATCCACTGCCTTCCACCCCCAGACAGATGGCCAAACTGAGTTCATCAATCGGATGGTCGTACATATCTTGTGCATGTACAATTCAAAACACCCCTGCACATGGGATGAAAGTCTTCCCTATATCCAGCATAGTTACAACCGAGCCTTGCATAGCTCAACTGGGCACAACCCTTTCAGGTGGGGTTGGGATTCCAACCATTGGGCCCCATGGATGTTGCACTACCCCTGGCGACCACCTCGGCTGACTCATCCCATGATCCACTAGAAGATGAAAAATTCACCCGATTCATTGAGAGGATCCAACACATCCACCAACAGGTTTAGGATATTCTACAAAAGTCTAATGCCAAGTACAAGCAGTGCCATGATCAACATCGGGTGCAACATAAGTTTCAGGTGGGCGACAAAGTTTGGTTTCATTTGCAGAAAGAACACCTTAAAGGGCCCCATCGGAAGCTTCGCCCACTCCTTTATGCGCCGTACACCATCACCAAGGCTGTGGGTGACAATTCTTTTGAGCTCAACATTCCCCCCTTCCTTGGTCTGCATCCATTCTTTAATGTGTCTCTCCTTCAACCATATTTCCCACCATTATTGGACACGTCAGAGATAGTAGAGCAGTTGACACCAACAAATCTCAACCCTGACTGCATGCAATAGGAATCTAGTGGTCATATTCTGGACACATAGATCAAGGGCACTCGACAACAAATGATCCAACTTTATTGAGTCGTCAAAGTAGGGCAGCTCCTGCACCAAGGAAAGTGGCTCACCCAGGGCCAAATTCAATAGAAATTTCTTCATCTGATGGGGGAACTCAATGCAATGGAGACCATTTCTTCCTAAGGAGGGAGGATTGATCCAGGTAGATATTGGTGGCCACCCACCTATTCCACTGGCTCGAAAAACAATTTTCCACCTTGGCAGTTTTTTGGGTTCCAAACTTTTGGGGCCGTTTTGAGGCCCCTAAACGACGTTTTTTGGGGATTTGAGGCTGAGGGGAATTTTAGAAGCACTAGGCTGGGCTAGTTGAAAATTGTTCTTCTTAGTTAGACCTTTCCAGTGGTTTATCGTGCGCCTAAAATGGAGATTGTATGCAAAAGTTACGACCCCAGGAAGTTGATGTACTAACTTACCCAAACGAGGCCCACATGACTTTTGGCGCTTCATCTCCGAGGGTTAGGTTTTTGGATGTCTAGGGTTTTTGACATTCCTATTTATTGTAAAAGGACTTCAGAGCCTCATTGTAACCATATTCTTGCAAATGAGTGCAACCGTCACATCTCTTCTCAGATATAAGGCACCATCATTCCAGCAAGCTTGTTTTCCGCTGCATTTTACAGTTTCATCTTATTCCCTTATTGAATAGAAAACCAATTTTACTGTATCTCTGTTATTTTGTGTTAAGAATATTTTAATAATTTGTATTCATTTTGTTTTTCTCATAAAATCTGAATCAGTGGTATCAGAGTGGTCTTCTCCTAATCGTCTTAATGCATGTCCCCAAAGAGGTCAGGGTACAAAGAATTGGGTCTCGAACTTGTTTCTCTTGAGGACAAAAGCTCTCGTACACCCAAGCGACCTCTCATGGCAGGAGAAAATAAAGATGATAAGGCATGAGATCCTTTCAAAATGTTTCTTGAGGAATCCCTCATGCAATAGAGGAACAAGATGATGGATAGTTTCACGCAAATCCTTCGACGACTTCCAACAAGTGACGCATCTTTCTCGAGCGGAGGTGCTGCCCCCTTCAAGGTACAAATCAACTTTGATATTCCAATATTTGATGGTCAGATAGACACAGATGTTGTAGACAAGTGGTTGAATCTACTAGAAGGGTACTTTTTTGTCCATAATGTTTCGAATAGAGAAAATATTACTTTTTCTCTCCTCGAAGCCATTCCCCATGTCAAAGATTGGTGGGAAACTTTCTGTGAGCAAAAGGAAATAGAGGAACCCTCATTATTTACAGTCACAACCACATGGGAAATCTTCAGGGATGCTATTAAGGAACAATACTACCAAGCAGTGCTAGAGTTCACAAATATCTTCCATACCTTGCGTACCAAGCTGGGTATCAAAGATTCAGAGCAACATTTGGTGCTCAAGTATCGCAGTTCTCTACATAGATACATCCAGACTGAAATGAAATTTTTGGACATCGCATCATTGGGTGAGGCCTACCGATATGTCGTCAAAATCGAGCAGAAGCTCAAACAAAACACGCGACAATTTGGGCATGGGAACCCCTCGAAGAAAAATCCAGGAGAGGGCAGAGGCAACCCACAAAACAAAGGACAGAGCAAATATGGACAGTATCAGGAAAACCAGCCCAAGCCGCAAGAAAACAAGGACACTTAAAAGACAAAGAAATATACCGGGAAGTGGTGCAACTTCCATAAGAGCCCTTCGAATAACACTGTTGACTACCTCTCAAATCAGTCGCTGGGGGTCGAAGTGAAAGCCTCTGAATCAGATGCAGGTTCTGAATCTGAGTCAGAACCAGAAAGGGGAAGACAGATCATTGACACAGAACCTAGTGCCACCGTTGCTACCACCAAGCTCCATCCCGGTGAACTAGACGAGCCAGAGGAAGGAGAGTGCCTCTTCCATTCACAGATGTGGGTAAAAGGCACCCCGCTGCACTTCATCGTTGATAACGGTAGCCAGAAGAACCTCATCTCAGCAGAGGTCATCAAGCGGCTGACCCTACCAACAACGCCACACCCACAATGCTACACCATTGGATGGCTCATCCAATGAAGCGATCTTTGCGTCAGCCAACAATGTCGATTGTCATACGACATCAATCCCTTCAAAGACACGGTATTGTGTGATGTTGCTCCTCTCGAAGTTTGTAATGTTCTTTTGGGCCAAACTTATTTATGGAAATGTCATGTTGTATATGAGTCTAGGCCTCATAGTGTTATTATTATTTTGAACAGGAAATTGTACATGATACCTGAGGTAGTCCCTCCTAGTGTTATTTCCTTGATCTCTGCCAAGCAATGAAGGAAGGTCATCTCTCAAACCGGGAAATTTTTATTCTTCGTGATTCGCTCTCAGAGTGAGCGAAAGATCGTAGCCACATTCAAGGCCTCCATGACCGATATCTCCACACAACAGAAGAAAGTGGATAGGGTCGTGGAAGAATACTAAGATATCTTCCAAGTCAAGCATCCCATCGATTTGACCCCTGGCAAACCGCTACCCAATGGGCTAGTCTAGCACCGCTCTCTGTTAGAAAATGAGGAGGTCAAGAGGCAGATCCAAGAACTGCTCCACAAGGGGCACATCCGTCTTAACTCATCTCCTTGTGGGAGCCCAATCGTGATGGTGGAGAAGAAAGACGAGACATGGTGAATCTGCATTGATTACCAGGTTCTGAATAAAATCACAGTCTAAAACCGGTACCCGATTCCCCGAATCATTGAGCTCCTTGATCAACTCATGGGGGCCAAATACTTCAATAAGATTGATCTAAAGTCTGGCTACCAATAGGTCCCAATAGAACAAACATATGTATGGAAGACTGCCTTCAAGTCAAAAGAAGGTATTTTTGAATGGCTGGTCATGCCCTTTGGTTTGACAAATTCTCCAACAACGTTTATGAGGATGATGGACGATATCCTATGACCTTTCACCAATATTTTTGTAGTGGTGTATCTGGATGACATCCTCATCTACAACAATACTTGGGTGGAACACTTGCAACATATTCAACAGGTTCTGCACACCTTGCAGCATCACAAACTATATGCAAACTTGGAAAAATGATCCTTTGGCATGGACAGGGTCCATTACTTAGGCTACATCGTTGATCAACATGGTGTGCATGTGGACCCAACCAAGATCCAGGTCATCCGTGATTGGCAAGCCCCAACCACACTCACTGAACTTTGAAGCTTCTTGGGCCTCACCAATTTCTATCGCAGGTTCATGCTGGGATTCTCTCATATCGCATGGGCCCTCAGCCAAGTAACTAGGGGTGGAGGTAAGGAAAAATTTGTGTGGGGCCTGTCTCAACAAAAAAACCTTCGATGAATTGAAGAAGCATTTGTGTTCATCCCTGATACTTTCATTACCAGAACTGCAACATCCCTTTGAGATCAATATAGATGCTTCAACTATGTTGAGGGCACCGTTCTCACTCAACATGACCACCTCGTGGCATATCATAGTGAGACACTATCAGATGTTCTCCGTAAGTACCCTACTTATGAAAAAAAAATGTACTCCATTGTGTAAGCCTGCCGCCAGTGGAGACATTACATTCTTTGGAAGGAGACAGTCATCCACACTGATCAAAAGACACTATAGTTCATGTAGACCCAAGGAAAATTGTAGAATGACTTCCATCAAAAGTTGTCAACATACTTACAACAGTTCCACCTCAACATCAAGTATAAAACAGGAAGTACCAACCGATTTTCTCACTACCTCATCCGACCTCCAGTCGCGACACTCACCACAGTGGTAGAATCTTGCGGCCACGAGACCTCCAGATGGCTCCACCTCTACGAGACAAACCCTACTTCTCCACCACCTACCAAATGTTGGGCGCCAACTCAATGGTCGCTAATTTCCATCTTTAGGATGGGTTGTTGTTCCGTTTGGACCATCTCTGTGTTCCATCAAGTGAGCACGCGAAGCTTATTTGGGAAGATCACTACAGTCGGGTGGCAGGACACTTTGGTGTCGAAAAGACAGTGGCAGTGCTGCAGAAACATTTCTACTAGCCGAAACTTTGACAGGATGTCAGCAAGTATATCAGGTCCTACACCGCCTGCGCTATTGCCAAACTGACCACTAAGAAACAAGGCTTATACACCCCTCTGCCTACTCCTAACAAGTTGTGGGAATCCATCTCAATGCACTACATGTTGGGCCTCCTGTCCACCAAGAGGGGAAATGACTATGTTTTTGTGGTTGTTGATCGCTTTTCCAAGATGGCGATTCTAGCCGCCTGGAAGAAGAACATCACAGCAGAAGCCACTGCCAAGCTCTTCTTTGAACGAGTATGGGTACATTTTGGAATCCCACAAACCATTAACTCAGACCATGACAATCATTTCCTCATCTCATTCTGGTCGATCCTCTGGTCATTGTTGGATACCAAGCTCACCAAATCCACTGCCTTCCACCCCAGACAGATGGCCAAACTAAGGTCGTCAATCGGATGGTTGTACATATCCTATGCATGTACAATTAAAAACACCCCCGCACATGGGATGAGAGTCTTCCCTATATCCAACATAGCTACAACCAAGCCCTGTATAGCTCAACTGGGCACAACCCCTTTCAGGTGGGGTTGGGATTTCAACCATTGGGAACCATGGATGTTGCACTACCCCTGGAAACCACCTCGGTCGAATCATCCCATGCTCCACCAGAAGAGGATAAATCCACCCAGTTCATTGAGTGGATCCAATACATCCACCAACAGGTTCAGGATATTCTACAAAAGTCTAATGCCAAGTACAAGCAGCGCCATGATCAACATTGAGTGCCACATAAGTTTCAGGTGGGCGACAAACTTTGGTTGAATTTATAGAAATAATGCCTTACAGGGCCCCATTGGAAGCTTCTTCCACTCTGTTATGGGTCGTACACCATCACCATGGTTGTGTGTGAAAATTATTTTGAGCTCAACATTCCCCCCTTCCTTGGTCTACATCCAATCTTCAACGTGGCTCTCCTTCAACCATATTTCCCACCATTATTGGACACCTCAGAGATAGAAGAGCAGTTGACACCAATAGAGCTCAACCCTGACTAGATGCAACATGAATCCAGTGATCATATTGTGGACACACATATCAAGGGCACTCGACAGCAAAGGATCCAACTTTATCGAGTCGTCAAAGCAGGGAAGCTCCTGCACCAAGGCAAGTGGCTCACCCGGGGCCAAATTCAGAAGAAATTTCCTCATCTGATGGGGGAACTCAATGCAATGGAGACCATTTCTTCCTAAGGATGGAGGATTTATTGAGGTGGATATTGGTGGCCTCCCACCTATTCCACTGGATCGAAAAACAATTTTCCACCTTGGCAGTTTTTTGGGTTCCAAACTTTTGGGGTCATTTTGAGGCCCTAAACGACGTTTTTTGGGGATTTGAGGCTGAGGGGAATTTTGCATGCACTACTCTGGGTCAGTTGAAAATTTTTCTTCTCGATTAGACATTTCCAATGGGCTATTGTGTGCCTAAAATGGAGATCGTATGCAAATGTTATGGCCCCGTGAAGTTGATGTACTAACTTACCCAAACGGGGCCCACATGACTTTTGGCGCTTAATCTCCTAGGGTTAGGTTTTTAGATGTCTAGGGTTTTTTACATTCATGTTTATTTTAAAAGGCCTTCAGAGCCTCATTGTAGCCATCTTCTTGAGAATGAGTGCAGCCGTCACATCTCTTCTCAGAGATAAGGCGCCACCATTCCAACAAGCTTGTTTTCCACTGCATTTTACAGTTTCAGCTTATTCCCTTATTGAATAGAAAACCAGTTTTACTATATCTCTACTATTTTGTGTTAAGAATATTTTAATAATATGTATTCATTTTGTTCTTCTCATAAAATCCAGATCAGTGGTATCAGATCGGTCTACTCCTTATCGTCTTAATGCATGTCCCCAACGAGGTCAGGGTACAAAGAAATGGGTCTCGAGCTTGTTTCTCTTCATGACAAAAGCTCTTGCACGCCCAAGCGACCTCTCATGGTAGGAGAAAAGGAATCCCTCACGTAATGGAGAAATGAGATGATGGATAGTTTCATGCAGATCCTTTGGCGACTTCCAACAAGCGACGCATCTTCCTCGAGCGGAGGCGCCGCCCCATTCAAGGTATAAATCAACTTCGATATTCCTATATTTGAAGGTCAAATAGACACATGTTGTAGAAAAGTGGTTGAATCTACTAGAAGGGTATTTTTCTGTCCATAACTTTTCGAATAGAGAAAATATTAGTTTTTCTCTCCTCAAAGTTGTTCCCCATGTGAAATATTGGTGGGAAACTTTCTGTGAGAAAAGGGAAACAGAGGAACCCTCATTATTTACAGTCACATCCACTTGGGAATCCTTCAGGGATGCTATTAAGGAACAATACTACCCTGTTGGAAGTTATGATGACTTGTATACCAAATGGACCACACTGCGCCAAGAAGGAGACCAAGTAGTGTCAGAGTTAACAAATATCTTCCATACCCGCACCAAGTTGGGTATCAAAGATTCAGAGTGACATCTGGTGCTCAAGTAGCCTAGTGCTCTGCATAGATACATCCAGACTAAAATGGAATTTCTAGACATCTCGTCCTTGGGTGCGGCCTATCGATATGCTGTCAAAATCGAGCAGAAGCTCAAACAAAAGACATGACAATTTGGGCCCGGGAACCCCTCACAGCAAAAGCCAGGAAAGGGTGGCCCCAACCCACAAAACAAAGGACAAATAAAATATGGACAGTATCAGGACAACCAGTCCAAGCTGCAAGAAAAGGACATCGAAAAGACAAAGAAAGATACCGGGAAGTGGTGCGACTTCCATAAGATCCCTTGCCATAACATTGTTGACTGCTGATCAAAGGAGTCATTGGTGGTTGAAGTGAAAGCCTCTAAATCAGATGCGGGTTCTAAATCTGAGTCAAAACCAGAAAGGGGAAGATGGATCATTGACATGGAACCTAGTGCCATCGTTTCTACCACCAAGCTCCATCCTGGTGAACCAGACAAGCTAGAGGAAGGAGAGTGCCTCTTCCATTCACAGATGTGGGTAAAAGGCATTCCACTGCACTTCATCGTTGATAGTGGTAGCCAGAAGAACCTCATCTCAACATAGGTCGTCAAGCGTTTGACCCTGCCGAAAACACTGCACCCACAACCCTATACCATTGGATGGCTCGACCAATGAAGCGATCTCTACCTCAACCAACAGTGTCGAATTTCGTACGACATCAAACACTTCAAAGACGAGGTATTCATTGATGTTTCTCCTCTCGAATTTTGTAATGTTCTTTTGGGCCAACCTTATTTATGGAAACATCATGTGGTATATGAGTCTAGGCCTCGTAGTGTTATTATTACTTTGAACAGGAAATTGTACAGGATACCCAAGGTAGTCCCTCCTAGTGCTATTTCCTTGATCTCTGTCAAGCAATGCAGGAAGGTCATCTCTATGACCAGGAAATTTGTCTTCTTCGTGATTCTCTCTCAGAGTGAGCGAAAGATTGCAGCCACATCCAGGGCCTCCGTGATTGATCTCTCAACACAATCGAAGAAAGTGGATAAGGTCGTGGAAGAATACTCAGCTATCTTCTCCTCTCCTACTGGGGTACCTCTTCACTGCCAGGTCAAGCATCCCATCAACCTAACCCCAGGTGTACCACTACCCAATGGGCCAGTCTACCACTGCTCTCTGTTAGAAAACGAGGAGATCAAGAGGCAGATCCAAAAAATACTCCACAAGGGGCACATCCATCCCAACTCATCGCCTTGTGGGAGCCCAATCGTGTTGGTGCAGAAGAAAGATGAGACCTGGTGACTCTACATTGATTACTGGGCCCTGAATAAAATCACAGTCCGAAATCGGTACCCAATTACCTGAATTGACAACCTCCTTCATCAACTCACGAGGGTCAAAAACTTCAGTAAGATTGATCTTAAGTCTGGCTACCACCAGGTCCCATTAGAACAAACATATGTATAGAAGACTACCTTCAAGTCAAAAGAAGGTCTTTTTGAATGGTTGGTCATGTGCTTTGGTTTGACAAATGCTCCAAAATTTTTTATGAGGATGATGGACGATATCCTACGACCTTCCACCAATACTTTTGTAGTGGTGTATCTGGATGACATCCTCATCTACAACAAGACTTGGGAAAAACACTTGCAGCATATTCAGCAGGTTATGCACACCTTGCGACATCACAAACTATATGCAAACTTGGAAAAATCCTCCTTCAGCATGGACATGGTCCATTACTTAGTCTACATTGTTGATCATCATCGTGTGCATGTGGACCCAACCAAGATCCAGGTCATCCATGACTGGCCAGCCCCAACCACACTCACTGAAATTCAGAGCTTCTTGGGCCTCACCAATTTCTATCGCAGGTTCGTGCTGGTATTCTCTCATATCACATGGGCCCTCAGCCAAGTAACCGGGGGTGGCATTAAGGAAAAAATTGTGTGGGGCCTATCCCAAATGTAAGTTTTAAACCTACGAAGTAAAGCAATGCATATATATTCTTAAGCAATACAGAAATTAATCAATGGCTCATACACAGAATACACAGAGATGTTTACCGGAAACCCTCAACCGGGAAAACCTTTCTTTTTCATTATATAGAATTTCACCATTCACCATACAATATATACAATGTTTTTAGGTATTCCGTAGATACCAAAACCCTAATCCCTTAATCCGGGATTAATTTACAAATCAGCTAAAAATAGAAAAATCCGCTAAAAATAGCAAAAATCGATCGTCAGATGCAGTTGTCGTATCTGACGCACCCACACACACACACATGCAAAGAATATAACACATACCCAACATTCTCCCACTTGTTGTTTTCTTTGCATCCAGGGGTCCAATGGATTATATAGTCAACAATCCAGGGCAGCAATGCCCATTGTTACTCTACACCAAGAGAACTTTTCTGTGCTCAC
>JASDQU011440559.1:6960-23702 GCA_032191745.1 Picea mariana | reverse complement strand
TGGTACTCTAGTACTTCTGGTACTTCTAGTACTCTGGTTTTTCGGTACTTCTCGTACTTTGTGAAAACTAGGGTTTCACTTTCTGGGAGATCTAGCCACTGAAAAGTTGCGCTGAGGATGCCAAAGTGATCCTTGAGGAAAGGCACACTTTTCTAGATGGTTTTGGGGATGAAATACTTCTCCAACAAAAATCCCTAATTTGCATGTACAACAACAATGACGTTTTTCACTTTTTTTGTGAAAGATGCTCTCTTTAGCTTAGCTTTGATACTATGTTAAGGTTTAAGCTATTATTGAGTTTCCTTTCATTTCATTAGATAACAATAGCATAGATAGGATCAATGAGAAATACAAAATCACAAGAGACACATCATTTATCCTGGGAAACCCTCATGGGGGAGAAAACCCAGAAAAAAATTCCTTAATATAGATAGCCAATACAATTTCAAGAGATAAATAAAAAAATACAAAAAGTCCTCTCCCAAGAATGTGCCTCTCTCTCTCTTCTTTCTTCTCCAACTACAGCTCCAAACTTGTGCTCTGATGAACAAAATAGTGTGTGTCCAAATGAGGCGTTGGCCTCTTTATTTATACAATATGGTGGGTGAATTTTCACTGGCAGGGCCGAATTCTCAATCTAGGTGGTTATAACCACCTTTAATTAATCTGGGGGTCGACTTCTCATTCTGCCTATTACAATTAGGGTTTTACCAATCCACAAAAGGGGATTTGGTTATTTACAATACCTGACATGATCAATCCGCAAAAGGGGATTGATCTAATGAATAATATATCAATAACAAATAGAATACTCTTTGCAGTTACATTATTTCAACAAACTACAGTATACATTATGAACATATGTCCGACAAAAAGTGTGAAGAACAAAGTTCCTCAAGAATCCTGGGCATGTATGAAGCATAATGTGGCACACTTAAAAAAAATTGGTTGTGTTGCATATGCACATGTTCCAGATGAGCTGAGAAAGAAGATGGACAACAAAGGACATAAATGTATATTTGTTGGGTATTATAAATAAAAATAAAAAAGGATACAAATTGTATGACCCTGTCACAAGGAAGGTCATAATCATTCACGATGTTCAGTTCTTGAAGAATGAAGCATGGGATGGAAGCATAGAAAATACAACCAAATTTATTGATGTAATGGAGCATGGTGACACCAAAAAAGAGGTGATTCAGACACCATGTATAAGGTAATGCACAATCCCTGCTACACCTGGCACTGTGACACAAATTACAGTGCAAAATACTCCAGGAAGATCAATAGGTGTGCAGTCTACACCTAGAGCGCAACAAACTCTATCAAGCATTCCAAGTAGTTCTACATCTGTAGATCCAACATTAGCAATTTTGTTACCAAGAAAGACAAGAAGTTTGTGCAACATCTATAATGTGGACACAACAAATTCATTTTCATTTTTTGCTCTGTTTTCACAAATAGATAATGCTTTAACTTTTGAAAAAGTTGTCAAAGATGATTTATGGTCACAAGCCATGGATGAAGAAATTGAATGCATAGAGAACAATCAAACATGGAAGTTGGTTTATGTACCTAAAGACAAGGATGTGATAAGTGTCAAATGGATTTATAAAACCGGCAAGATGCATAAGGAAATGTGCAGAAGCACAAGGCAAGGATAGTTGCAAGAGGTTTTACACAACAACATGGAATTGATTTCAATGAAGCATTTGCACCAGTTGTGCACATGGACACAGTCAGAACTATGTTAGCTATTGTCACGCAAAACAAATGGCCAGTTTATCAAATGGATGTTAAGTCAACATTCCTGAATGGACATTTATAAGAAGAAGTGTATGTGGAACAACGACAAGGCTATGAAGTTCCAGGATAAGAAGATAAAGTGTACAGGTTGAAGAAAGCATTGTATGGGTTAAAGCAAGCTCCCAGAGCTTGGTACAGTCACATAGATTCCTATCTCACATAGAATGGATTTCAGAGAAGTGAATGTGAGCCAACACTGTACATCAAAGGAAATCAGCAAGGTAACATGTTAATTGTTTTCTTATATGTAGATGATTTAATTTTTACAGCTGATTTTGGCATAAAAGAATTTAATTCAATCATGAAGAATGAATTTGAAATGACTAATTTAGGACTTATGAGATATTTTTGGAGCTTTGAATTTCACCAATCCAAAACTAGTATATGTATCTCACAATCTGAGTATGCACATGAAATTATAAAAATATTCAATATGGTAAATTCCAAGGCAGCCCCAACACCTGTCATAACATGATTGAAATTAAGAAAGGAAGATAAAGGATCAAAGGTGGATCCCACACTGTTTAAAAGACTAGTAGGCAGTCTTATGTATCTTACAACAATAAGGCCTGATATTATGTATGGAGTGAGCCTGATTTCAAGGTTCATGGAAACTCCAAAAGAATCACATTTGAAGGCAAGAAAGAGAATTTTGAGATATGTGAATGGAACTAAATATTTTGGCATTAGATATTCTACTTCAGAAGATTTCATACTCATTGGATACACTCACAGTGATCGTGGAGGCAACATAGATGACGGGAAAAGTACCTCTGGGTACACATTTCATTTTGGAACATGTATAGTATCATGGGCATCAAGGAAGCATCCCATAATGACTCTTTCTTCAGTAGAAGTAGAGTACGTCGCAACTACAAACACGGCTTTTCAAATAGTTTAGATGAGAAGACTGTTAAAATATTTGTTGCAGAATCAACAGGAACCAACTACAATATTTTGTGACAACAATTAAACCATCATGTTATCAATGAATCATGTGTTTCACAAGAAAACCAAACATGTTGATACAAGGTATCATTTTATTAGAGAATTGGTGAATAACAAAGAGATCTATTTAGAATTTTGCAAGTCTAAAGATCAAGTCGCAAATATTTTCACAAAATCTTTAGCAAGAGATGCATTTTAGCATCTGCGCAATAGTCTGAGACTCTGTTGCTAGAGGGAAAATCCCCCCTTTAACTATACCCGGGGTTAAGATATAGACAGAGCGAATGATCGTCTAAAACTCAATCTAGTTTCTACTCTACCCCAAAGATACCAAGATAAATGAAAAGAAAGCAATAGAAGAGAGGATTGGTAACTGTACCTTTTATCCCATGTTTGGTGATGATCTCCTAAAGCTCTGTAGTTCCAAAGACTGCAAGCCTCCTCCCAAGGTTGACCTGCATCCAAGACTAAGAAAACAAGGACTACAAGCATGTTATTTATATTCATAAATTAGGGTTAGATATCAAATGCTATGTATAAATCAAAGAAAATACACAAAACATCATCATTTGGGACTAGGAAAAGAGATTATATTATTCATCAAACAAAGACTGAAACTTACAATCCATGTCGGCCACCGTTCCGGGAACCTGGTCCGTGATCCTCTTTACAATGCTCCAAGTGAACCTTCAATAGGCCTCTTTTCTCAATCTTATGATCACCTCAAGCGAAGGGAATGGATTGAATGGAAGAAGAAGGGGTCGAAGAGGGAATGTTGAGGTGGTAACTCACAAAAGGTAGAAAATGCTTGGGAAAGGAAGGGAGGTGAAATTGGGCAGAGTTTCACTGTTCTTATGCTTCTTAGTGAAATGAGACCCCAACGCCTCCTTTTATATGAAAAAATGATGGTTATTCGGTTAGGGGTCGGGCTATAGTAGGGGAATTGGTTGGGAAACCTCCAATAGCTTGTGAATTTCCCGAATTCCTTACAAATTTTTAATTTTTGCAAATTTTGCAAGAATACACAGGTTGTTTAGTGTGCAACAAGCATATGTATGTGGGTTTTCTAGCATGCAACAAGCGTATGTACGTGGGTTGTAGTGGTGCAGGGAGCGTACATGCTCTAAAAATTGATTTTTTAAGTAGAGCTTCTCAACAATGATTTGGAAAATTATGCAAGAGGATCAATGCCATGTATGCATGAGTAGGGAATTTTAGGGCTATAATAGATGCCCCCTAATGTGTGAGGTCATAATAGAAACTGATGGCCAAAATACATTACAACATCTTCACTAATGTACAAAATCGAGTGAGCCCGGGACCAAAGTTCGGGAGGTGCCATCTGCAAAACAACAATTGTCTCTCTGAGGTGAGCATACCCATGCTCGAGATGAATCGAATCATGGATGCCAATAAAATACACAGCAGATCCATGTCATATAACTATATAAAGTGTATTCGCGAGCAATACACAACGGATCTAAATATCAAAATCAGTCGAAGATATACAAGTCTAGTATGTATCTTCAAGAAGCTAGTGACGCTTACGGCTGGAGATGACATCTTCATAGCTTGAACAAAAACTTCAAGATATTCAAAACCCAGGTAGGATTACAATGGGAATGTATAACTCACTACCCTGAGATCTTCGACAGTCCATCGGGAAAAGACTATAGGATCTCGATGATGAGGCAGAGAATGTCGTCAATTTCGAAAATGGACTTGACTGGAATTTTGGGATGGCCGACTCATTAAAGTAAAGAGAAAAACTGCAGAAATGTCGACTCATGTTGGGTAAAAAATCCCTTGGAAAAAATCACAAAAGATGATCAGACTCAAGCAGCATGACATTGCCATAAGTTCGTGATGCAGGAGGCACCACAAACTATCCATATGTTTGGAAGAGTAACCAAATGGAGGAGGACACAACTCTATGTAGAGAGAACAACCTCCTAAGGTCATACTAGATCCCAATGCTTGATGAACAAACATAAGGATGTTCTTTGTCCAAGGGAGACTCTATTTTCTGTTGAAAAAGAATAAATATTTCTCGTCCCCTCTTTTTGGAATATTTGATTTTTTTGTCTTTTTCAATTTTTTAAAGAGCTTGAAAAAAAATAAAATAATGCTACGTTACAAAGGAGGAATGAGTGCCACAAGCAAGCATACTAGTTCCAAGCACATGGAACACACAAATTCTTAGAGAAAGGAGACAAGTGCAGGAAAAGGACAGTCGGGGAAAATTCCTCCATGGGTCAAGGTGTCAAGTCACATAGGCAAGAAGTGTTGCAAGTCTTGCGTATAAGGAATGCTTCAAAGGTTCAGTTGAGAAAAACATGGAACCGCCATTAGGCCAAAGATGCAAAGATGAGACCCACAATGAAATTACGTAAGACACAGTGAGACCCCTTCTATGTAATTTTTTACGAGCCCAGAGAAGTTAAGCTTGGTAGTTTTTTCACGTTTAGAGAGTCTGAAAAATGCAAAAGAAGACTCCAGGGAGTACCTTTTTCAGAAATAGTCTAGTCGGTTCGAAAAAGGGTTAAACTTGCATCGAAAAGACATCTATTCAAAACCATTTTAACAAGTGTGACAAAGACAAGATCAATTGACAATGTTTTCAATTTTAAGGAGTCTAAAAAGAGGTTAAATATGGACTCACAACCTTTTTTATGGGTTTAGTATCCTTAGCCCAAAAAAGTATAAAATTAATTGAGGAGAACTCTCCTGGCAAGATGAATCTACAAGCTAGAAAAAAGGTTAAACTCATGCTAGTAGATGTTTTTCTGGACTAATTTAACGAGTGTGAAGGAACAAGGTCACTTGGTGATGTTTTCAATTTTATGGAGGCCGAAAAGAGATTAACTATGGACTATGGGGGGGGTTCTTTTTTCGTAAGTAATCTCCAAGGCCCGAAAAAGGTGATAAACCAAAACCAAGGACAATGTTCCTTTTTCGAAGATTTAGTCCCTAAAGCCCAAAAAAGGGTTAAACTTGCGCTTGAGAATACTCTTCTAGCGAACCGAAGTTCCTAGAGCATACCTTTATTCGTAAAATTAGCCATCCAGACCAAAAAAGGGGTAAACTACCACCGAACAAATGTGCCTTCAAGTTTGAGTTTGGCGAGCATGAAGGGAAACAAGATCGCTCAACAATCTTTTCATTTTTAGATAGTCTGAAAAGGCCTTAAAGAAGACTCCAGAGGGCTACTTTTCTTAGTTAATCCAGATGAGATCGAAAAGAATAAATACAGTCTCGTTGGATGTTGCTTTTGAATTTCAAAGCAAGCTTGAAAGACAACAAAGTGTGCTTATTAGGGAGTCCCGAGGGTAAGATCTAGGATGATGGTGAATCAAAAAAATGAGGCTTTATTTCGTAATCATGATAGGACTAACAAGGACTCCCAAGCCTATAGTCATTACTGATAGCATGGATGCCAAAAATGCAGCAAGGATCTACCTAGTGAATTCATGTAAAGGTAGGTTCTACCACCTAATTATGACACTTCTAGAGTAGAAATGAAGGTTTTTTGTTGCACTTCGGTGGGGTCAGTCCTATGGAAAAGAGAAAAATACAACAATAGGCAGAAAGTGGGAATGAAATCCTAACTTATATGCAAAAAGTTGAAAAAATGACTTTTACCAAAGGATACCCAAAAAGTGACCAATATCAAAAAATATTACCAAACCAAAAGGAAAAGAGTACAGGAACAACCAATGGAAAACTCAGAAGTGAAATCAAGTGATCACCAAGCCAAGAAAAACGACAAAGGGGGTCAAAAAGGGGAAAAAGGGCCAAAAACGTCTATAAATAGAAGTGGACAACTCATTTTTACCATTGCAATTTGAAAATCAACCAAAAGGTAAAAATACCCCTTTACTAAAAGAGTGTATTTCGGGATCTTCAATGGACAAAACGACCTTCTGTTTGGACCAAGTAAGTACAAATCACTCATACTTGCAATCTAATTCCTTATTTATACTTTAATTTAGTGTTTTGAAGGGGCACACTCTTGTAAAAAGAGTGACTATGTGTGTATGTGAGTTGTCCAAGGCTAACCCGCATATGTACTCGGGCAGGAAACCAACAACCCGCGTAAACACACGATTGTTTACAAAACAGCCGGCGCTCCTCATGCTCTCTCTCTCTCTCCAGTGAACATACATCATGTTTCATGAAAAAAATGGAGGACCATCCACATTGAGAAGGTAGGTTCTCAGGTGCCAATCCACAATATCACCAGTTTATCTTTGTGTGTGATATTACTTTTGATCGAGTGACTTATTGGATCTGCAACCCTTCACCAGGCCTCCCAGGCACACATGCATTGTGCCATTCAGTGTTTGGAGGCCAACATTTTTTACTGGAGTACGACCATGCTGGTATGCATGAATAGACAACTTACAGAATGTCAGTGGTGTACTAACAAGAACTTTGGGTTCGGTACCATCTTGTGTTATTTCTTCTTTTATAGGGTGCCCAGCCTCAGTACCAAAGAGACGGTACGAGGGCATGTAGCATCCTTTCCAGCAATGATCAGGTGGGCATCATTGTTGCCTCGACACGATGGAGGGAGGACCATAGAGGCATTCAATGAATTTGTTTTTGACTGGTTGGCAGGTTAGATCCTGGTGATCGAGGATTACCCATATGTAGGGATCAACTTCACTAGAGACCTGAACATGCCTGTGCCTCCCGGAGAGGAGAGAGGCAAGATAAGTAACATATTTTTTAAAGTTTCATTTAGTTTTTTAATTTTCATATATATCCTTTTTATGCATGTATAGAGTATTGATTTGTGTATTTGTTGTGTACATATGTGGGGCCTGTATGACTAACAAAATTTTCTAGGACTAGACGATGTCCTCATCCTAAGGTAGGACCAACAGTAGCCAGAGGACCAGCAGCTATAGGGGGACCCCCAGCTGGAGAGGTTGACAGAGTTCTACGATGAGTGGAGCGCAACCTCACTGTGCTCACTCGTGTTGTCCCTATGGCCGATATTGAGGATCTCCCCCCTTCTATGAAGCCTCATGTAGTAGGGGTGCCTCGGACTTGGGTCAAGTTATTCCAGTGTTTGGAGAACGTCATTGTACACTATAACAGTGCCAATAGGCCTCATCCTTAACTAGAATTAGACCGTCGATGTGTCGAGGGCACTTTTTGTACCATATGTATTTTCTGAGGGCATAAGCCCATCGATGTAGACTGATCACTTTTGAGGTGTTTATGCCCACCTATGTACTCATGACACTATTTTTGGACACACACACACACACACACATACATATATTTACATCTTTCTTGTCTTATGGATGACTTTTTACAAATGTATTTACATCTGTATGTGTGTTCTTTTCTTTTATGTGTGTGCAACATGCCAATCTAAAATTTGATTAGCTAGAGTATTTGTTAGATGATTAAATCTCCTAGGAACATGGATATACGTAATGTAATTGGAAGATCATTATAAGAGGCGTACCCTAAGGAATCGTCGGTGTAGAGTGGGATCATAAACGTGGTAGACCCCATTTAACTGGGACACCACAAGTTGAGCATCTAGGTAGACCCAAAGGTGAGAAATACCCTGTGACAAAGCGTCACGAAGCAATTCTGTCACTTCACTGTACTCGACAACATTGTTTGTAGCATCGCCTAAACAAATACCTCTGGAAGATAACAACTGGCCTCCATGTGAGAAAATCACCCAAGTTGCGGTAGCAAGCCTCCAAGTGTGCCAGCTAACGTCGTCCACGAACCCAAAACAAACCTCTGATTCATTTGACATCTTCCACAGTGAAAAAGAATACATAAATAAATAAGCATCCACAAAACAAAAAAGACAAAAATGTATAAGAAGTTATACATATATACAAGAAGTCACCCAGGTGACCAACCTAAGAGTATTACTTCTTAAGGTAGAGTCCATTTCTAGGCTCCGCCAAGGAATTTCCCTCAAAATAAACCATACAGTAAGCGCCCTTCTCCAAGACCTATTTCACAATGAATGGTCTGAACCACATGGGTTTGAACTTGCCTGCCCCCAAGGGATATTTTTCTTGATCATAGACTAGGAAAAGATCACCTTCAAAGAAAATTTGAGGAAGAACGGGCCGATCATACTGACACTTGACTCGTTTCTTATGAGCCTCATTGGATAAGGCTGCATCACGACCCTGCTCATCAAGTTTCTTGATATAGAGAAGGAGTTCCTCAAGCGGTGAAGTGTCCGACAGTAATTCCACTGCCAACTTTAAAGAAGGAATCTATCACTCAATAGGTAAGACTGCTTCCAGCCCATATATGAGTTGAAAAGATGAAAAATTGGTGGTAGTATTCACAGACGTTTGGTAGGCCCACAATGTTGAATATAACATCAAATGCCAATTCGACTTGGAAAAATTAATCGTTCGCTAAAGAATAGTCTTGAGAGACTTATTCACAGCTTCAACCTGACCATTCACCTGTGGGTAATAAGGTGATGAAGGTTCTTGTTTGAACCTGAGATTTGAAGTCAACCTAGTCATCATTTTGTTTTGGAAGTGACTGCCATGGTCAGTGACAATCTCCTTGGGATACCGAACCTTTCTACTATCTGATTAAAGATTAAAAGAGCCACAATTTATCCACCATTGCTAAACGTTGGCATAGCTTCGACCCACTTTGTGAAGTAGTCTACTGCTACAGTGATGTAACAATGCCCCCTGGTTGAGGCCAACTGACATGTAGTAAATTAAATCCCCCACTTGGTGAAAGGACCAACAACAATGACTGGAAACATAGGATCAGGATGCGCCTGCATCTTTCGACAGAAGATCTGGCACAGGTGTCACTTCTTGACCACCTCTACACAATCCTTGATTAACGAGGGCCAAAAGTAACCTTCACGTATAATATTTTGGGTTGTTTCCAACCCAGACAAATGATCGCCACATGCTCTAGTGTGACATTCGTTCAAAATGAGCTCTGCCTCTTCGTATAAGATAGTTTCACGCCTAATGTCGAATTCGTCGATGCTCATTGCGGGAAGCAGAAGCAAGGCACTTCAAAGGATGGAGATACACAAGTATATCTCCATACTCGGGGTCTAAATATGCAATCAAAAAAAAATATCCATTAATAGGAAACTCTTCGGGCATGATATCACTAGACTCGACCAAAAGTTTCGAAATGAGTTCAGCAAATACCAATGACTTTTTGGATTTCGCAGAAACAAAATCCAAGTCAAATTCCTGTAAGATGACTATCCATCTACTAATATTTTCATCAATGACCCATCATATTAACACATATTGGAAAGGGTTGACGACAACAATGACAGTGATCTTGTGAAGCAGAATGTAGTGACAGAACTGTTGGATAGCATGAAAGTTTCTCAACATGAGAATAGTTGAGATCCGGTCCAACCAAGCCTCGGCTAAGGTAATATATAGCGTGCTCCTCGAGTATATCATCTTCTTGAACCAATACCATGCCAATGGTCGACTCTGCAACAACCAAATACAACAAGAAATATTTATTATAATCATAAGGTCGAAGCAGAGGGGCAAACGTTAGGGCACGTTTCAACGCTTCAAAGGAGCATTGAGAAGCTTCATCCCAACAGAATGGGCCCCCTTTTTTCAAGAGACGCATAAACCCTTTAGTGATCTCGACGTAATTTGCGACAAAACACCGAAGAAAATTCACTTTCCCCTATAAGCTCTGAAGCTAGGGTATCGTGCATGGGAGAGACAATTGAAATATTTCCTCAACCTTGAGAGGATCGACCATGATCCTTGTTGTCGATACAATAAAACCTAAAAGAAGACCTGACGTCACGAAGAAACTGCACTTGTTAGGATTCAAGTGAATGTGATAATAACGACATCTCTCAAAGATTAGTCATATAAGGGCGGGATGATTAGATCTCTTGCGAGAATGTGATGCTAGATCATCCATATATTCCTCGACTATGTGTTTGAGGTCGTGTAAATTGAACAACATGACCCGCTGAAAGGTGGCTCCAACATTCTTCAGGCCAAAAGGTATCTTACGATACGTGAAGGTATCCCAAGAACAAATAAAAGTCGTTTTATGATGGTCCTCGGGTTTGATTTGAATATGATTGTATCCTGAAAAACCATCCATGAATGAAAAAACTTCACATCCTGCACATTCATCGACAATCTGATTGATGAACGAGGTAGGGAAATTGTCTTTCAGGCAGGCCTTATTCAAATCACAGAAGTCCATACACACGTGAATCGTGCCTTGTTTCTTGTTAAACGGAACCGAGTTTGACACCCATTTCGTCAATTGTACAGGGTAGATAAAACCATCTTTGAGAAATTTTTCTATTCTACCTTGATTGTTGTCTCTTTTCGAGGATTTACCGAACGAAGCTTATGTTGGACCGGTTTGGCATTAGAATAAGTCGTAATTTCATGCTCAACAATTCGTGGGTTGATGCCTGGAATTTCCTTGTAAGACCAGACAAATACGTCGCCAAATTCTTTGAATAACTCGGTGTAAGTTTGAATCTCTTCGGGGGAGAAATCCACTCCGACGAAAACATTCTCGATAACACTAGGGGTTTTGGAGATATCAATTGGAATCATTGTAGCAATGCTTGCCATGTTACACTCGGCATAAACTCCATGCGTAGCCATAGGATTGATAGGACAAGGATTATCTCCATTCACACTCAAAACAAATTCTCCTAAGCTCAAGAAGGAAGTAAGATCTATGATGTAGATCATCCCAAGGTCTATCGGGACCAGTCATTGCCTCGAGAATCGCCTTGTCAGAGGGCAAGACCAAGCCTAAAGGATCTTGAGTGGCAAGAGAATCCTGAGCCCAAAGAGGCTCGAGAACTAGATCTAACTCCTGTGAGGGAGCCAGATCGGGGTTGGTCAAAGTTTTTTAGACAATGATGTATGCAACCTCAGCCACGGATAAGGACATGGCCATGCCATGATTCCCTATCCCTTCCATCAAGGTGGATGGGAAGGTAAATTCCATGGATCGTTAAATTAGCTCATTCAGAATGACGATACTTGCAAAATTGTAGCCCTCAGCTGGTCGAGAACAACCAATAGAATCCTTACATCGTTGTAAGGCAGCGGGTAATCAAAGGTTCCCATCAACGACGAAAACAAACCAACACCTAATTTGATAGTGCCAGGTTGCGGATTATCAATCATCAAGACCGTGGAAGTCCCCAGTGAAGGGTTAGGATGAGAGAAATACAATTGGTCGATGGTCACAATCCGACCCTTGTGCGGAAAACACAAGACCCAAAAAACTGTAGCAACCACCGCATGAATCGCATAAGTCCAACTCTTTCCTAAAAAGAGGTTATAGTCGAAAGGCACATGGACCACTTCAACTTCGACACACATAGTTTTACCTCCCAACTACATGGGGAAGGAAGGAATAATTTTGTGTTGTATAAGTGACCAACTATCAAACGCCGTAAGCAACGTAGGCGACAGAGACAACTCAAGCTGGCAAATGGCTTTCCAACATGCAATGACATCAAGCAAGTCGAGGCACCCTCATCAGCCACTGTACAAAAAATGTTCCGCATAAAATATTTTGTGGTGTAAGCCACTACTATCTGAAAGGAAACGTGGCAAGGAAGACGAGGTTTTAAGTCGGTTGGATCGAAAACGATCGCTCATGGGTTACAAATCTCTGTCGCTCCCAAGGCGGACAACATACATTTTCTCTGCAAGGGGAAACTCTGGAGGACTTCCAGAGCGGACATTGCACAAGGGGTCTGTGTTAGATGCTCTACAACGAGGTATCTCTAGGCGTCCCTCGCATTTGGATTATGAGCAGCCTTCTTAAACCCACCTTTAGGGATGCGAGTCATTATATCTCCCACTGCCTTTTCAATTTGGAGAGGAGTATGTGGGCTAGTGGCCTCCTTTCCCTTCTCGACAGATTCTGACATTTCGTAGTCTTGGGCCCTGGTCACTAAATGAGCCTTGACATTCATCATGTAAATATTTGCGTTCGGGTTTTTATTGGTAGGCGCGGGGGGTCCCTGACTGCCCCCTGTCGTGCTTGTGGATGCAAAATCATGAGCCATGTTTTTCCCTTGTAGAAAACGGTTCATCAACACAACATGTTGTTGTTGTGCTAATAGCTTTGAAGATTCTGCAAGCCGAGGGTATAGATGAGTCGAGTGGTCTTTCGTGCAGAGATTACACTGATACTTCAACTTCTTCTTCTTCGTTTTTCCCCTGACAACATTATTGGTAGCCTTTTTATCCCCTTTACCCTTCGTATTTCGTTGTTTCTTCTTTCCCTCGGTCTGTTGGCTGGTCTTGGGATTCATCGACTGCACACTATGTACATCTGACGTCTAGATAGAGGGAACAAACAAACTCAAAATCTGACGACCTTTCTTGATCAAGTCTTCGCCTCAACGGTGGCTCCAAAGTAACCAATGACAGGCCCAAAATCCTTCACAACCAGCAAAGTTATTGATCTTCCACTTTGTGAAATGATCAAGCGACACAGTAAGGCTTGACTAGCATAGAACACAAAGAACACACTAAACTTTTTGGTAAAGATAAATCAAGCAGTCGAATAACTAGTGGGAAGGATGGTTACGCCAATCGACACTAGAGTAACTAACCGGTGCAAGTACAACTCGAACATGGAAGCACCCTTTGGGTATACTCTGCGAAGCGCAATCCGATGTCTGCCCTAGGTACCGTGGTATACCCCCGCATTCAACTGTGTAAGTCCGTAAAATATGGGCAACTAGATTACCAGCTCTGAGTCAGTCACCAAGCGGGTACAATCGAAAGTCAGGTAGATTGTAATGAGCAGGATAACAAGTCTGAATCCCTTCAAGGGTATCGAAAGAAAGTGGTCTGGAAGACAACTGAGGATCTCGAATTCATTTGAGGTCCACGAAGCTCCGTAGGAAAATGTGATCGGTATTTTTCCCAAGAAAGACCCTCAATATACAATCCCCACTACATTCAGTCCAGCGTTGGAGGGGTTATCTCCTCTGCCTTTCCTTACATGACCTCATGTTTATTCCCTATGTTAGAGGGGGGTCCCGGGTAACTCTTACGACACTGGACTTAAATAACTCCCAAACTCAGACTCCAATGTTTGTTTTAAAGTGGCTATGAAGAGTTTCCTCTTCACACCTAATTCAAGGCCCTAAAACCCTAAACTAGTTTGTGAACCCTACAAACAAAAAAGTCTAATGTGTTTTAGATTAGGCGTTATTTTTTAGGCTTGATTTACTCAAAAGGTACAATAGTGAAAATGATGGTATTATGAAGAGACAAACAAGGAAGATAACTTTAAAGCACTTGAAAGAAAAAAAAAATCCTTCAAAATTAAAGGAATGCTTGTAACAACTCTTTGTAAATTCAACTTTTCTAACTGATATTTCAAGATCTTGTAAATGAAGAAATCATAAAACTTGCTTTCGTTTGACTACAAACTACTTATATTTCAGGAAATCGAAAAGAACTTGGAAATGAAGACTCTTTTTCTTTTGCAAATAACGACCTTGACTACTTTACCAAACTAAATGTAAGAAAATAAATTATCCTTTTTTATTTATTTTTCGAACTAATTTAACGAGAAAAAACTGAAGTAAGCTTTTTGTTTTTTCAAAGTAAGAAACATGGACAAAGAGAAAACTGAAAACAAGATTGATAAAGACCCTAATCCCACTGTGGATCGTAGGTATTCAACCAAGAAACCAAAAGGCGGATCTGAGACTTGACAACTCGCTCTAAACCTTTTAGGGAAAACACAAGAAGAGCAAGGAAACAAGTAAAATGGAACTTATACCCAAGCTATGGCCACAGACAGAGACTTTGATTGATTCAAGAAAGTCCTGAGAAGTGTGAACTTCTATCAGGAAAGAGACAAACTCTCTCTTTACTAAAAAAAACTTTCATGAAACAGAGACATGAGTTGTTGCATCAACAACCTTTGTATGTACGCGGGTTGTCTAATGTGCAGAGTGCGTATGTACGTGGGCAGACCCAAAAAAGGCCACGTACACCTTCGAGACTTTTCAAAAATAAAAATACAACGCATACTTATAAGGCATGGAAGCCTGGTATGCACCTTGGAGGTGACCAGAAACCCTAAAAAGACTCAGTAAACTTGATTGAAACTTGAAAGGCAAACAAAACCAATTAATCAACCCAAAAACTCCCTGAAAACCCTAGAAAGATCCTCAGTATGGTCACCAGTTCTACTAGCAGGAAAATCCCCCCTTTAACTATACTAGGGTTTAAGATATAGATAGAGCGAATGACCATCTAAAATTCAATCTAGTTTCTACTCTACCCCAAACATACCAAAATAAATGAAAAGAAAGCAATAGAAGAGAGGACCAGTAACTGTACCTTTTATCCATGTGGTACAAGGCGCCTACATGCTCTAAAAATTGGTTTTTTAAGTAGAGCTTCTTAGCAATGATTTGGAAAATTCTACAAGTAAGAGGGCCAATTCCATGTATACATGAGTAAGGCATTTTAGGGCTATAACATCTGCGTAGTAAAGATGTGTGACAGTATGTGTAAATTCAATTTTTGACGTAAATTTTTGTAATCCCACCTACTTATAATTAAGGGGGAGTGTTGGAAATAGTAATTACAAGTCGGTGAGCTTTACGTATCCGTCAATTTTTCAGATTGTCAGTCCGTAAGTTTGCAACTATAGTTTATTTAGTTTTCCTCTTACGTTTACGGTTTAGTCAATCGGCAAGCAGGGGATTTAATTAATGGAGCCGATCTTTATCTTTATCGAGTCTAGTTAAGTAGTTGAGAGTTAGTCGAATTAATTTTCATCTTTATTGTTGAGTTAGTTTTAGCTTCTATAAGAAGTCTTAGTCATAGTCTATATATGTCTGAGTCTGTAGGAAGTCGATATGCAGAAGAACAACATAGAGAACAGTCGAGAGTAGAAACACCAGCTGAAGGTAGTCGAAGAAGTCTGAGAGCACAAACTCTGTGTGTTGCAGAAGTCATTAGAGTCGGAGCTCGACACAGTATTGTATTTTGTATTAGCACGCAACACCGGAGTATTAATATCAATTATTTTGTGTGTTCACAATTTCATGTGTATTTACGAGTTTATGTGCTAAGCATAGCACTGTGTTGTTTATGCATCTATAAATCGTTCCCTTAAGTGTTTTATCACAGTGCACAGTAAATCCAATAGGTTTCCCACTGCGTGGTAAGTCCTGAGAGATGAGCAAAGAAGTTTGTGATACAAAGTATTTTGCAACTGTGTTGTGTTGAGAGTGAATCTATGAGCTGTAGATCTTATAAATGGAACCTACAACTCTGTGTTTAATATGTCACAGTTTGTTAGGATATGGTTCAATGAACACAACCCCATCTAAACAAACACACATTGTAGTCTACGATCAAATAAACTAAATACATGTAGCCTTTTCCAATTAGTTTAAAAACAAATTGAACGAATTTAATGAGGTGTTTCACATAATTTGGCATCTAAAAGCTAAGTGACCAGGTCAATTCTATATATTGTTGGGTTCATTCCTCATGAATGAATTGGATTTAGGGTTCAACTGGGTTCAATGCACCTAAGAAACGCTTATGTGATATATCTTGTAGTGCTCGTAGTCCCTTTTTTCTTGAATTGGGGTTTGGGCTCATTGCATTTATTTTGTACATGTTTTCCTTTATTTTGATTGGGGCATCATTTAATAATGAATCAATCAAGAATGAATCAATCATTGAAATTCAAAACGATTTATTTTTTGGGGGCATCATTTAATAATGAATCAATCATTGAAATTCAAAACGATTTATTTTTGGGGGCATCATTTAATAATGAATCAATCATTGAAATTCAAAACGATTTGCTAGAAAACAGTAAATGAAGTATCCTCAGTGTTGTTTATTCATTCAATGGGTCAAGTTTCTTCAGGAACTCGTGTGGCTAACTGCACAAGAATTTTATTAATTGTAGTAGCAAAATCCAGT
>JASDQU011440555.1:0-13956 GCA_032191745.1 Picea mariana | reverse complement strand
ACTCAAGGTATCATATCCTAGGGAAAACCCCTAGGTACTTCCCCTCATTCTGAGGACAATACCCAATTTAAACCCTATATTCTTTAAGGTATAATGAAAGGTCAACAATAAGACTCAAATATGTTAAAACACAGTACTCATTATGACCTCAAAATGTCAAATATGAGAATAGAACACGGGAGTGAAGGATAAAAATCCATACCAAAAATGTTGTAAGGTACCATAAGGAAAGATGCATAGTAGTATCAAAATTATTACCAAAATAGTTAAGAGAAATAGATGAAATAGTACACAAACTGATAATATATATCCAAATGTTGATATCTTTATTATCTTCAGATAAACATTCACTTCCCTCTTCGAGGGGGAACCCTCCAAACAAGTCGGGCTCGAGTACAAATTATTTCACAATTTGTTTTTCCATGATTTCTACCCCTATATATACTATTTCTATATTCTTGAGAAAACTCTACAAGAAGAACTTTCTAGAGGAGGAAACTTCTAGTAAGTCTTCTTACATTAGATGTGCTCACATTATTACATAAGCCTTATTTACTAATGATGACCTTTATTACATAGAAAAAAAAATATTATTCTATATACATGAGGGGTTAGTAGTTTAGGAACCTAACATTAACTCCCCCTTAAAGAATAACCTTTTCCTCAAGGCTTGAGATTTGGAAACTACTACAGAATGGTGGTCAACTCCCATGTGGCATCCTCAAGTTGTGTATCCTTCCACTCTACTAAAACTTCTCGAATTGTGTGCATATGGAGATGACACTCACGTTGGGATAAGACTGCTTGTGGTTGCAACCAATTGGAACCTTCTCCATCCAATTCCAAGAGACTATCTTTAATCCAACACTTGGTTCCAATCACTTTATTTCACCAAAAAACTTGAAGAATTGGATGGATCTTAGAGGGATTGGTGTTGGGTTCAGGAAATTACATGTTTTTTCCACCCTTTTCCTATTATTTCACCCACTTTCCTTATATAATCCATACCCTTTTCACAACCATTATTATCCAATCTCTTACCTTTTGGCTCAAGTATGCTAAGTTCATATGTTGCTTCAATTTATTAAGTCTTTCTTTCATTTGAGAAGGATATTGGTTGTCTTGGGTATTTACTGACAAAGTGTTAAGAAATTCCTACAAGATGATTGGATACTATAGAATGTGATACTATAACAAGTCAAAAAATTGTTACTCTCAAGTGTTGCTACTCTCAATAGAAACAATGATATCATTTGAATACTACTACCATTTTTGTTGATACTCATTGAGTTGTTGATTCATGCAAGTTCCTCATGGAAATAATGACTTGTCTTTCTGGATGATGTAGCTATTATACAAAGTCATGATTATTATAATTGTTACAAGTCTGTTTTACCATTCTGAAATATGGGGAAACTTGTTTAGCATGGTCTGTAATTAATTATATTTTGTTATGACCAGTTGGAAAAGATATTGAATATCTTCTTAATTTAATAATTCGTTGAACAGTTTGAGAATCGAATGATTCTCAAGGATGTTCATAATTATTGATTAACTAATATTAGAAGTAAAGTGGGATCCTTTAAAAATAGATCACTTATGACACCAGTTGAGGCTAGTTTATCATTAGTCAATCTGGTCAATGAGGAATAACTTCTACACCTATAATTCCTGGTTTTGATTAATAAAGGTTCAACAATACAATGGTTCAATTTATCTTAATTTAATTTGTAGTTTTTGCATTCTCTCCAGCCCCTACTAAGGAGAAATGACCATCCTCTTTAGTAGGGTTGTTGTTACCATACTACTAGGTAGAATTATTTTATTGGGTGATTGATTATTGTCATGTGTGTTATTCTACAACTATATTTTCATATTGATGATGTTGTTGTTACTCACAATTGATTGTAAGTGTTTTAATGTAGATGTGGATTGTTGTCACTCAATTTTTTCATTACAATATTGTGAATTATATTCAATTCATTTGATTTTTGTTTTTATAGGACTATTGTGTTGATTTGATCTATCCTAGATGAATTTGTATTGATGAGTTAATGAGATTTAGGTAGACTTGGAATGTTTATGGTATCCAATTATTTTACTGGAGATTCCCTTTCATTGGATTGAGAATATTAGTTGGCCTTAGATTTACTTTGTTTCAACAAGGTGTGTTTCCTTTCAAGTCGAGTGGTTTACGTTTTGCAAGCATTGAGCTTGTTTCATTTCTAAGCAAGTGTGTGCATTTTGTTTCATTTCCAAAGAAAGTGTTCAATTTTTAGAGCAAGTGTACAGAGTGAGGTTTCTAGAGTGATTTTATTTATGCAATTCTAAGAGTGATTTTAGTTACAACAGTGTGATTGCAATTCTAGTTGTACGAGTTTGTTTTAACTTAAAGCAAGTGTGAAGTTTGTTTCCAATTCAACAAGATTGTTTTACTTTCATCACATGTGAAAGGTAGCCTATAGTGTGTGATAAATTCTAAATGATATTTTATAAGAAGAATGTTCTTTACTTAAGGTTACACAATAGTGTCAATTAGGAAAATTTTTCCTGCATATATTGTGCAAGATAACCTAAAATAAAAGACACATCCTTGGTTGACAATTAATGCATTGGGTGATAGAGTTTTTGTAATTAGACAATTAAATATACCAACATGTTGGCGTCGTTGTCATGGAATTTATAAGGGAACAAGAATACAACTGACATGATTTTTTTTATGCATTTTAGAAGTACTCAGAACATATAGGTTGCATGAATAAAGCAGGAGAAGAATGTGGTTCCCCCATAAATACTAATCCTACAGGTAGGAGGGGATATGGTGGGAAAATTAATGAGGATCAATGACGGGTGAGACTCATTCATGAAATAATATCAAAGGAAGGATAATATACCTCGGTGCCAAGTTTTTAGAAAATTGAACATCGAGAAGGGCTCAATTCTCATCCTTCTATCCACGTTGAATCATCTGCAGTAGCTGCAAAGGATGAATATTGTTTTTTTTATAGAAGGATTAGGGTATATAGATAGAAAAAATCAGGGATATCAAGACTTAAGTCTTGATTTCTATCAATCTCTTGATAACCCCACTCGAGACTAGGGGAGTGCTACAAGACACCCTGAGAAACTACTAGAATATCCCCCACAGTCGAAGGATATTCCTAGGGAAGATTGGAAAATACTCCACATTTTGTTGTAGAACCATATGGAAAACAAAAATGAAGATAATACAATCTCCACCTATTAATTCCCCATTTGGGAAATTCCTAGACAAGCACCAATGAAAAGTATTCCCCTCTTTCTCTTATGAACTTTCATGGTCTGACTAGAGAATACCCAGATACCTTCCTTTTCGAATTCAATGTTCTGTGACAGAGCTACAACTACACTTGAAATGCTAAGAAGTTGAATTTGTTCCCTACTACCTTCAAAGGAGACATGTTAATGTGGTTTATGGTCCTCGATGGTGATTCCATCACCTATTGGGACAACATGAAACAATTTTTATGGGAAAATATCAATATTATTATAGGAAAAGAGACCAAAGAGAGGAAATTTTCAATATGTCCCAAAAGGAGGAAGAGATTTTGGAGGACTATGTTGAAAAAATCCAGTATAACTTGTAGAGTTATAAACATAGTGACCTGGACAAAGATATCTTGATTACAATCCTGATCCAGGGAATGAGGGACAAATGTTGAGACATGATGAATTTAATGGGAAAATGAAACATATCAAAAGAGACTTATGATGACATAGATTCGCTATGCCTAAGGAGTTCAAGGGGATCGTCAAGAAGTAGAATCCAACAATGGTACACTTCTATCAGGATACATAGATCATCCAATGATGGAGTAACTAGGGAAAAAAATGGTAATCTATTTGAAAATTTCAAGACCGATATCCTTATCTCCTTGACCTCTCAATTGGATGTATGACATGTAAAACCGAAGCAAGATAAATAAGAGATAGAACTTTAAATATTTTATCCCAAGTGTATAGAGAAATATCCCTGTAAGAGATTTCCACTTGACATAGTGGAGGTGTGTGTCATCTGTAAGATAGAACATCCAATGAGACTTTTCCCAATTCTTCCAAGACTGAAAGCAATATTCCATGGATCAAGAGAATAAACTAAGCAAGCATAATTCATTTCCAAGAAACCATGGAAAGCACCTCTACCAGGTATGACTCAAGACCCATACTCATATTTCAATACTTGGAATAACAAGTATTATCCTCATATCCCACAACAAATTCAATATCCTTTGAATCTATGGATGATTCCTATCCCTCCCTAGATTCAATAACCCACACCCTGGTCATAGTTCCCAAACGGTACCTTTCCATGGACTCAACGATGTTGAGGCTCTCCTTTTCAAGGAGGTAAGTTCCATATGAAAATTCAACTACCTATACAATAGTATCCACTACCACTCCCCTCAAATGTGTTACCAAGGAATCCCTCATTATGACCCCAACTTCCTATACAACCTAACCTGAATCCAAATAACAAAGTTGTTCAATAAGTTGAAACACCCATCTTTCCTATGTATTCCATCTCCCCTGTTGAATGCAATTATGTAAAATTGATATCATGGAGATGAATAAACTTAGAAACATCACATGTCATCACTTAACATGAAGAAACAAATTCACCTCGAGAAACAACTCCAATTTGAGAACAATAAGAGAAACAATTGTTGTTTGTTATATCTATGGGAGGTATTCCCACAAGAGGACAAGGTGCCAGGTATGTGGTAATATTTGTTGGCACCATATTAGCCTTTCGTTTCAGTGAAATTGGCCCCGGAGTGAGGTCAAATCATCAAGGGAAATTTGATGGGATTTGTGGTCTTATGATGGGGTGTGACATCCACAACGAGGAATTAAATGTTGTAATTAATTGTTGAGATTAGGAAGGGATCCTAAACGAACTCATTAGAATTGTATATAAAGGAGAGAGTTCATTATGACATTTTATCATTATGTAAGGATGGAGTTAGCATAAGTGAGTCCACACTTGTGCTAGGAGGCTTGGTCTTTTCAACAAAGGGAAATTCTACATGATGGAAAATATGGCCTAGTATTGAAGCCTCTCTATTTTTCTTTCTTGGAAGGTAAAGTCACACGACACGTGTGGGAGAGAGAGGTAGGCATAGAAGGAAGAAAATTGTATGATTGGATCGAAACGTACAAAAACATTCGTACAATGTTTCTTTCATGTACATGGATTGCAATGGGAACAATCACATACATATGCAGGTTGCAGTGGGTACAGTCACGTATACATGGGTTTCAGTGGGAACAATCATGCATGTACATAGATTTCAGTACGGAGAACCATGTATATAGTTTTTTAGGCAGAGAGCAGGCTGACAGGTGATGTCAGTAGGTCATACATGTGGTCTACAACAGATTTTTGGCTAGAAGAAGTTTCCAGGATATTTGATGAGGTTTGGTTTTTATGATTTGTATGGTTAATGGAGGACAAGGTTGTCCTCATATTTTGGTGAAATTGTATTGGTTGAGTGTTACACATCAAAATCACTCATTGCAATGATGGATAGTGTCATCGTTACAAATATCGCAAGTGTCACATATTGGTTGCAAGTGTCGCAAACATTATCTTGTCTATGTCGTCTCTCTAACGACATCGTAAAAACACTTAAGACACCTCAAAGACTAGTCTTGAAGAAGAGAAATCAATTGACAAGGAGTGCAAGCCTTTTTCCACTGAAAAAGCCACTCAAAAGTCAAATTTGGAAGGGAGCTCTCCCCTACATACTGCCAGGGAGCGTTGACGCTCTGTAGCCTCTTATAGAGGAGCGTTTCAATGCTCTATGTCCCTTTTTGAGGGAGTGCTTGCCTTTTTTGGGTGAAATTTGGTTTGTTGGAGGGAATTAGGGAATACTCCTCTCAATATCTGAAGGTGGTTGGATTCGAATATGAGGTCGAGGCATGATCTTAGGGGAGATCCACAACTAAAGGAGATGAATCCTCAACTTACCCCAAAGATCTCTCAAGTGGTTAGGCATCTCCAAGCCTATATAAGGAGGCCTCCTCATGGTGAAAGCACAGATGGATATTGAGAATTACACCAAACTTATGATCCCATAAGTGAGATTCCATTGAAGCATAATCAGTGTAGATTACTTGAGCAAAGGGGTTGGAAAAGGAGAGATGGAAGAAGTTGCTACACCTTCATCAAAGGATTGTAAGTACTATTTGTTTGTTCTCATTAATACATATACATGCTTGGCCTGTTTCTTTCAAGTTTATGTTTGTTTCACTTGAACTTGTCTTCAGTAGGTAGATCTATATTTGCGCTAATCTCAGTAGAATAGGAATCCCATTGTATATTTGTTTGTTCTTCAGGACCTATCAAGGAGCTTAGGATTGGATCTCAGCTTGGACTTTGCAAGGACAAACATCGTTAACAAGGTACACATATTTCTCCTTCCTCTTTGTATATTAGCTTAATTATATCTAAAAAGAATGTCAGTGTCCACGTTAAGCACTTTTTATCTTGGCCTTAGGAGTCTAGAGACCAAGAGGGAATCCGCTTGTCCGCAGGAGGATTCTCCTATAATAGAAACTGGCGAATCCACTGGGGAAGAGCTATGATTTTTGTTTCCTTTCCTAGATCTTGTTTTGGCATTTTTCCCACTCTTTGACCTCTCTCCACATCGTGGTTCTGATTCTTAGATTTGATTGATTGCCTCTTTCTTTCATCATACTCACCCTGATTGACTGAGTTTGCTTGGAATTTTGACTTTACAGGTATTTTTTTGAGTTTTGAGAGCCCAACACTCCCCTGCCCTTTCTATCAGAGTGCTAGTGCTCCCCATTGGCCTATCACAGGGCGTTGGAACACTCTGGTGCCCTTTACACCAGAGCACTGCCTCTTTTCTGTGAGAATTTTTTCAGGATTTTCACTCTTTGAATTCATTTCTTGATTTTGGCATTGGCCCAAGAGTTTTACAATATCAGTTCATCTTGATTTGGCCTTCAACACTTCATTTGCTAAGAATCGGTCATCTTTTGTTTGGGATTTTGACATTTTCTTTCCTTGCCTTGAAGTCACTCTTTATATTTGTTGATTTAGGGTTAACTTGTTGTTTTCTTCTCATTTATCTCACTAAGTAGAAGCTTTCATGAGGAGATTCAAATATCTATCCACCTTTCCATTTGATCTTTGAGGTCATCTTGTCCAAGATTTTTTCAATATTTTTGAGTTTTCGATTTTCTTTTTGCAAATTTGTGTCATCTTTGTCTTTCTTGTTTTATCATAATGAGAGTGCATTGTTTATGTGTAATTTGCTTCTGATTGTCTGAACCTTGTTGACTTTGCAAACTAGATGACATAGGATGTTTTATATCGGATTGATTATCATTCACACATAAATCAAAAGGATACCTTTTTATGATTGTTTTTGGATTTTAGAAAGGATTTCTATGAGTTTTAGCATTACATTGGATTTGATTGAGAAACAAATTGATTGAGGATTCTGCATCTTACTGCTTGACAGTGAAAATATTATCTTTCTTTTCCCTTAAATAGGCATTCATTGAAAGAAAGGACTGCTTATCATTTCTTATGATTTTTTTTGGGATTTGAGTCATAATACCATCAGTTTCATTGTCATACACCCTTTGAGTAAAGAACAACTACACAATTAACGCTAATTAAAATTTATCTAGAACATTTTTTTTTAGAATATTCCACCAACATTAGACTAGGATTAGCACTTTGGATTAGGCAGTGAGTACAAATCTCCAAAGTATTCAAAACAAACATTAGCATCTTGCGGTAGGGAGAGAAAAATCCAATTGTCATATAGGCTTTCTGGGATTCCCCTCTCACACAAGGGTTATGCAGGAGGTCACATTTGGGAGAATTACATAGATTATCCCTCCATGGTTCAACTGTTTGTAGTGGTTGGATCGTATATTGAGGGTTCTTCTTGAGGCTCAGCTAGTTTCATTTGGTCTCGGTGCTTCGTGAACTCTGAATCTGTTCGGGGTCCTCTAGAGTTCTATCGGTCCACTTGTCCTCAGTTCTCTTGAAGGATTTCAGACTTGTTATCCTGCTCATATGTTCAGATCGGACTGTCGACTGTACCTGCCCAGGGGATGACTGTGAGTTGGTGTTATTAGTCACCATAATATTTAGGTACTTACACAAGGTGACGGTGAAGGGAAGTCTCATTGTACCTGGAATAGACATTGGTCAAACTCACTCGGGCTCCTTGGAGGGTAAATCCAGAATTACTGTGTGGAATCTTGCACCAAGGTGAAAGTTCGTTAAGAAGGTCACCATTGTAACTGTTCCACTATATCCTAGCCCCTTCTTGACTTGATCATGCGATGTTGGATTTCATCACCAACTAGTACGATCATCAAGAGAAGTTTTTGTTTGCTTGGTTTGATTCCTAGATTTGATTAGTGTATGTTGCTTCTTTGTCGTTAGTTGGCCATATATTTTTTCTGTCAAATTTTTAATTCCTCCAACATCGACCCTCCATGTCATTCGCATAGGGTACAGGGCCTTCCCCCAGAAAATATGGAATATTCTACCCCTTTACCCCCTCATTCTATGGAGGGCTCTCCTCAACAGAGCGAGGTCCACGATGTTATAACCTCACAAGAGGAATTTTCTACTTCTTTAGAAAATTTTTGGATTGTTACGGATCCTATGGAGGCTTTCCTCATTCCTGCAGGATATGAAAAGCATTTTCTCTAGATGAATTCAGTCGAAGAACTTGTTGTCATTGATCCTTCTAAAATCCCAACTAGGTCTCTTTCAAGCCCACAAGTCGGAGACCCACTTTGGACTGATATAATTCGAAGCCCACCTCACACGATGTGAGACCTTTACCGATTAGGCATAGGTGTCGATGTACCTGTTATATCTCAATTACCCGAAACATATGTTACCTATACCGTACCTTTAGATCATTTTACTGGTACGACTGTCATTTCAATCACACTGTCCGTTGGTCTGAACATGCAGTATGTTGGTCCAAGTTCCACTGTTTCTCTCCAGATGGCCCATTCCACGATGGTCCCTCACATTGTGAATGTTCCCACCAGTAATGTGGTGGTTAGCCAAGCTCTCATTGGTACAACACTTTCATCTAGGCCTTCTTCGTCACTTCCCCTTGGGTTTAGAGCATCGAATCCTTCTATTGTCAACACTACCCAGGTTATACCTGGAAGCTCGATACCTTTACAACAACCCATAGGAACTAGTCTTGGTGGCTCTAATCCATCAAGTGGAATTGGTCAGTCGTTTACGTCTGGTTTCCAAATTCTAGGGACTCAACCTCATGCTGGGGGGAAACCTCCATTTGGAGTTCAACCTCACGTTGGGGAGCAACCTCAAACTGGAGCCCATCTTCAACCTTCTGTACATAATGCGTCTACAACACGCAATCCTTGGCACACTCCTTTTCTAGGAAATCCACTATTCCCTTGGGGGAAACAACCTCAAGGACAACAACAACCTTATCCTCCTTATAGACAAAATGTCTATCCACTTTATGGACAAAACCATCAACCAAATTATAATCCTCATAGCCCATCAAGTTATCCTCTTCTCCCAAATGTTTCTCAACCCTCTTTGAATCCTCTCTACTCTGGTCAGCAACAACCATATGCAGGAGGACCTACTGGTTACAATTATCCACCTAATCTAGTTTATGGTCCTACTAGTGTTCCTATGCCACACTGGTATCACCCTCAGGTTAACCGATAGCTACCGTTCCTTGCTACTCTAGATCTCCCAGACTTGTCTCGGTTGACCAATGATCCTATACATCATTATTCTTTTTGGCCAATGATTCCAGATAAACTACCTTCTGATATTCCTAAATTTGACGGTAAACCTAGAGAAGACCCAAATAACCATGTGATGAATTTCCATTTATGGCTTTCATCAAACTCCTTAATGGACGACTCTATCCATTTATGTCTTTTCCAGTGAACACTTACAGGGTCAGTAGCCAAGTGGTATATCGAACTTCCACGTGGTTCTTTCCAAGATTTTAACTCCCTTGCCATTTCCTTTCTCACACACTTTCAACTACCCATTTGATATGAAATGGGTACCGGGATCTTGACCTACCTTCGTCAGACAAACTTCGTGCATATCTCTGATCATATTCATGAGTGGATATGACGACGAAGGTTGATCAAAGCGGTCATTCCTGACCAATTATTGGTGGAATGGTTCACTAAATCACTATTACCCCTGATCGCTCTCGATGTCGCCATGGGTGGTGTAGTCATAGAAGAGGAATCCATTGCCAGGGCATAATACTTAGATCTGGTTTACTCGCAGTCTGGTACTCTATACGAGTTAATACCAAATGCTACCCATGCCACTACTGATCCATCCAAACCTTCATCTTCATCACATGCAGATGGTGTTATTGGCTCCGTCAAAACAAAATCTTCGTCCCAGTTGACTGGAATAGCTAATCGATCTGCTCCAACATCCACCTCTAGTTTGACCACACCCTCCTCTACCTCCCCCAAAACTCAAATATCTGAGGTGAATGCAGTTCAATCTTCCCCTTCACAACAAACCGGAGGTAAGAAAAAAACAAAGAACAAAACCAAAAAGAACAATAATGAACAACCCAAAGCTCAAAACCCACCACCTGCTAACAAAAAGCAATCGAAATTCCCGTGTCTTATTTGTGGTGACGATCACTACACTTGAGAATATCCACATCACGATGAAGTGGCCAAAATTTTCAAAGGGAATTCCCAACCCGTCGTGCTTACTCATCCTTTTCCTCAGCAACAATTTATGGTTGCTCAAACCCCCTCTCCAGGGGGCAGTTCCAGTCACCCTTCTTATGATGAAGCCTCAACAAGTGCCCATATCTATCTCTTCAATGGGATTTCTTTAACCACTCACTCTATGACTTATGACACTCCAGTTAAACCTGACAAAGGAAAAGTCACTAATGGTACTTTACAGGATCCATCACCATCCTCCATTACTCCTCTGTCTGGACCACTTCATATTGAGAAACTTGCATTCGACTCTATCTTACGCCCTCCTAAGAGAACTATCCATAAATCTACCTTTAATCCTAGTTCACGTTCTACCCAGAACTACAACGTTGTTGAAGATCTGGCACAAGCACCGTGTGCTATGTCTACGTTAGAAGTTCTACAACACTGCCCCAGTCAATGTAGAATGATCTTGGCTGCTATTGGGGCTTTTGATCCCGATTCATCCAACACTATCATGTTTAAACTGGATAATTTCTCACATCAAGTCTCTCATCAACTTGCTTTCCAAGTTGATGTTGTTGTTCATAATCAACAAATCCACCACACTATCTTGGATGAGGGAGCCTCTACTTGTGTCATGTCTTTAGCCTGCTGGAAAAGCTTGGAATCGCCTGCACTTAACAATTCCCCAACAATGCTACGTGCATTGGATGGGTGAGGTTTTCATCCCCATGGAATTTTGCAGTCCCTGTCGATCCAATTGGGTGGAAAGTCGGTCTCTATTGATGTCGAGGTGGTCAATGCTCCCCTTGATTACAACTTATTACTTGGAAGAAGTTGTTTCTATGCTATGTCTGTCCTTGCTTCATCAGTTTTTCGATGTGTGCAATTTCCTTACCAAGGCTAAATTTTCACCATTGATCAGTTAGATTTTTGTAAACATAACGCTCGCATTCCTGCTACCAACAATATTCCCTTTATGGGAGATCACAAGATCATGTATGAAAGCGTTGTTGTTGGATTGTTGAAAGACTCGAGCCATATGGGTACCTTCCCTACACCACTTCCACCCACCACACATCATGTTTCCACAATCAATATGATTTCGACTACGGTTTGCCAATCCTTGGAATTATCTGACCCTTGGATTGTACCTAGTTCGTTGGAATTTGATGCACTAGGTGACACCATGCCACTTAGTCCAGCCAAAACCTCATACGTTTCCATCCAATCCACCTCTCCCTCCTCGGATGACCAACATATTTTGGCACCCGACACTTTCTGGCTACCATCGTGGTTAAATTCCTTGACATCTACATTCTATTGAATTACTGATAGGGGGGGTGAATTAGTAATAATGCAATTATAATCCTTTTTCTCCAAATATTATATCAATGTAGAATTATTATCCAATAATGAGCAGTAATAAATAAACAATCACACACATACACAGTACACTAGTGTTTTACGTGGAAACCCAAATTGGGAGAAAACCACAGAATGCTTTTTCTTATATGACTTGAATAATTACACTCATTGGAAGCACCAACTTCCTTTGTTTTCCAGCTGCAACTGGAAGGAGGCTCCAACCCCCTAGTTTCTCAGGCTACAACCCGAGGGAAGCTCCAACTCCCCAAATCTCTGGCTACAAGTAGAAAGAGTTTACAAACCCCAATGTTCTCTGGCTACAACCAGAAGGTGGCTACAACCACATGTCCTTGCCCCATCCTGCCACCCTGAAGTAGAAGTAGAATGATGGAACCTCTGTCACACGATCACTGTGAGATATACTGTTATAAACATGTACCAATAAATCTGAACCATGCATCAACCATGCTTCAACCTGTACCTCAACCTGTAATCAAACTGTACCACAAACAAGTGCATCAACCATGCACCAACCTATAATCAACATGTACCATAAACAAGTGCATCAACCATGCACCAAATTGTAATCAACCTGTACCATAAACAAGTGCATCAACCATGCATCAATCTGTAATCAACCTGTACCATAAACAAGTGCATCCAACCATGTACCAAGTATGTACCAATCATGTGTCAACTACTCGTCAACTATGACTCATAAATATGTACCAACATCATCAACTATACACCTCATGTATGTGCGCCAACTCATCAACTACTTGTCTCAACCATGTACTCAACATCTACCTCAACTAAAATCCCTCATCAATTTCATCATCCAAATATTATTTTTAGCTGTGTAATAGACCTGGTGTATATGATCACATTCCTGCAAACCTTCCTTAACTTTAAAAACAAGAGACTATCATTTTCATCAAACTTTTCTTTAATCTCACATGCCTAGTTTTGGATTAGTCAAGAACCCTAACTTGAAGTAATCATAAATTTTAACCTTTAATGTATAAATATATGAAACTGATACACAATTTTCTTCAGTGTGATTTATGTAATTCCTCCAAGTAGCACTACTTGGACCCTCTCGGAAAAGGAGTTATAGCAAAAATGGCATACCTTGCTGAATTCTGGCTTATTCTAGAGAGAGACCTTGTAGAGCGTGCCCTGCACAAAATATTTGATGAAATGATCTAAAAATATTACACCAAATACTAAAGACTCTAACCTAACCAACACATTTGGTCTCACTAAATTTGGATCTGTTATGAAGAAGTTATGACATTTTTACCCGAAACACCTGATTTTGACTAATTTCAGGATTGGCCAAAAACCCTATATTTCACAGAGTGTAACTCCAAAAATACAATGACACACAAGCTTAATTTTTAACCACAGATACTTGGATATGTTTTCTCACTTGCATAGAAATTTCAAGGTCTAAATAATTATAGAAAAAAAGTTATAGCGAAAATGGTGAGATGACCTGAAAATAACATGCCTTAAAAAGCACCATCAAAAGAATTTATCCTTCCTTGCATTTCGGCCTTCTTTTCTTCACTTTCCTCAGAATTTCAGATTAGATATCATTTGTATACCTCAGACACCTATAGATATTCAATATTCTCAAGTGTGATTCAAATGAGCGGGCCTTGCCTCTTATTTATACTCTCCAAGTAGCTTCCTTAAAAACATCTTGTAGGTCACGTGGCCCCACTTTCCTTATTTTAGGGTTGGGTAAACTTCTAATTTCTACATTAAAATTATTATTGAAATAATTTATTTTGTATTCACTTTGAATTATAATAAACTCATCACTTCACT
>JASDQU011440553.1:8656-23710 GCA_032191745.1 Picea mariana | reverse complement strand
ATCGAGGAGAGTATGAACCGTCGGATCACTCTATGTCGGGAACATATCGTGACCGTCGGATTTCCTAACTACAAATGCATACTAATGCATACTAAAGAAACACACTTTTACCTAACGACATATTAGACCAAGTAGATCTTAACTAACTCCTAAGTGTCTAAATATCCTAACAGTACTTTCTACTTGTCTGTTTTCCTGTGGATAGTATGGGGAGGTAACTCTGTGTTTAATGTGATAATTGGGAAGAGTGGCCATGATTTTATGTGCTGTAAATTGTGACCCACCGTTAGTGATTACTTCCCTGGGTAATCCATAGCATACAAATAATTCAAAGAGGAACTTGATGATTGCTTCCTTAGTTGTGCTTGGCGAGGCTACTGCTTCTACCCACTTGGTAATATAGTCTATTGCAACTAGTTTATAGGATTTTTGGTTTGATTTTGGGTTGAAGAGGGCAACAAAGTCCAGTGCCCATCTCTCAAAAGGTTTTTCCACCACTTGTGCTTGTAGGGGTATTTCATCATCTTAGCCTGGTCGACCCATCCTTTGGCAGTGGTCACAGGCCTAGACATATTTCTTTGCGTCTTTGAATATTTAGCACCAATAGTAGGCCATCTGTAAAACCTTATGCCCAGTTCCACTATCTGCAAAATGTCCGCCATAGGTCTCATCATGTCCTGCCTTCAAGACATCATAAAATTCATCATCTCTTACAGATCTTCAGATCTGAATATCGGACCCTGTGTGGAAAAGATATCCACCAATCCAGGTGAACCATACACTGCACTGAACGATTAGTTTCCTTTCTCTTGATGACAGGTGTGATGGTATTTTCCCAGTTTCCAGATAATTCGCCACTTCAGCATACCATGACGTCCTAATAGTGACAACGAACACGTGTTCATTTGGAAATTGGTCTTCAATTGTCAAAGAGTTATCTGTTTTGGGCATGCGAGACAAGAAATATGCAATGATATTTTCTATTCCGGGTTGATCCTTAATGGTGATGTTGAATTCATGTCCAAGGACAGTGCCTATGGCGATATCTGATGCATCTGAAGAGATGTGAAATGGTAATTTCCAGTTTGGTCCTCTCAGCACTGGTGTTGTTGAAACCAACCTTTTTTGCTCTGTAAATGCAACATAACACTTATCAGACCACTGGAATTCCAAATTACCAGTTAAATCATGTAAAGGTGCATCTATTCTTGAAAATTTTTCTTTGAATCTGTGATAATATCCTGCACATCCAAGGAAACTACGTACCTATGTTTGTGTACGAGGTGTAGGTAGATTATAGATTACCTCTATTTTTGTTGGGTCTACCTTGATTCCATCTACAGAAACATAGTGTCCTAGTACCACACCTTCAGTCATCATCATATGACATTTCTCATGACTCAAACATAGACTGGTAGCAATGCATCGTTCCAATACCTTCTCCAAATTGCTTAAGGCTTGATCAAAGTCAGTGCCATAAGGGGTGAAATTGTCCATGTAAACTTCGAGTCCTTCATTAATAAAATCATAAAATATGCTTAAAATAGCTCTTTGGAATGTAGTTGGAGCATTACATAATCCAAAGGACAATACTCTATATGCGAAGGTACCCCAGGAACATGTAAATGTAGTCTTATCTCGGTCTTCCAAAGCAATTTGAATCTGATTATAACCGCTAAAACCATCTAGGAAAGAGAAAAATTGCTTCCCTGCTAAAGTATCAAGGACTTGATCAATAAAAGGTAGGGGAAAGTGATCCTTCTGGGTAGATTTATTGAGTTCTCTGTAGACTACATAGATTCACCACTTCCCATTCTTTTTAGGGATGATTACCAGTGGAAAGACCCATCGACTGTCTGAAATAGGATAGATGAAATCTACATCCAACAATTTTTGTAATTATTCTTTAACAACGTCCCCGAGATGAGGATTCAATCTTCGTTGGGGTTTTCAGATGGTTCGGGCAACTTTTTCAATATAGATACGATGTGTAAAGAGTTGGGGGTCAATTCCTTTCATGTCGGGATACTCCCAAGCAAAATCCTGTTGATATTTAGAAAGGATCTAAATCAACTTTTGTTGTTGTTTCTTATTCAAATTGGAATTAAAATTTAGAGATATTCCTGGTGCGATTTCGACTTAAATTCTCTTATGGATAGTCGTATTAGGAATCTGTTGCTCCATCAATTCTTCCAAAGGATATCCCTGTGCTTCATTATCTAGAACAACTTTTAGCATTTGACATGTTGGGTTTCCTATAACAGCTAGGTTGTTAATGAGGCTACTGATCACATCATCTTCTAGTTGGTTTTTAAGCCCAATAGATTCTTCCAGTGTGAAGGGATATCATAGGTTCTCTTCTGGATATCTAGGTGGTTGCAACTGTTGATGTATGACATTCATAATTGGTTTAGCTGGAGGATACAAGATAAGGTTATTTATAGCACTTCCTCTAGCAAATGTCATGTTTCCTGTGCGACATCCTATGTATGCATCTGTCATTGCGAGCCATGGTCTTCCCAATATCAATGGGTGTCCATCGAGTCTACTTCTTGGGTTGATAACTATGAAATCAACCAGGTATTCCCAAGATTTGACTGAAATTGATATATCTTGTAATGTGCCAATTGGTTTAACCACCGATCTATCAGCCAATTCTAACATAATTGAAGTAGGTTCAAAGGAGGTGATACCCAGGTCATTACAAGTCTCTATGGTTAGTATATTGATGGATGCCCCCAAATCCACCAGTTTATTTGGAAAAAAATAGCCCTATATCTGAATTATTACCACGGGATTCCCTTGGTATGTATACTTGACCAGCTCCTGCTTTCCTAGAATAAGATCAGACAAAATTTCTATCACGTGAACATTTGATGGATCCTTAATTTTCCTTCCGAGCTTCTTTCCACATAATTATTTAATTGTTTTTGCATAAATTGGGATGTCTTGTAAAGACTAGAGGAGTGGAATTTTAACACATAGATTATTTAGTTCCCCGACGATATCAAAGTTAGGATATACAACTGGTTTTTCTATCATTAGCCTCTCGGGAAATGAGGGAGGAGGAATAACATCAATATTCTGTTGTTCGACTATGTTTTCCCCCTGTTATGTTTCTTCTGTTATGACCCCAGTCGATGGTTTTATTGTTGGTTGTATATTATTCTCATTCTCCTATTCTTGATGAATGTTACTTTCCTTGGGAGAAATTTTACGCCCTGATCTCAATCGGATTTCATTGTACCCTACAAATTTGATTTCACCCTCAAAATTCTCGACAATTTGCACGAGTTGGGATGGTCTGTTATTAGGATTCAGGTTGGGTTGAGCTGGTAGTTGAGGGCGCATTTGAGGTTGAGGATTCTAGGGTAGCTGAAGTGGAGCTTGTAAAGTGGGTTGAGCTTGAGGAGCCATCCCCATGGGTTGATTGGTCATTCCCATGGGGTGTTTCCATTTTTTACTCCAATTGGGGGCTTGGGCAGCTGTGTTAGTCCACTGTGAAGGATAGGGGTTATTATTTGAATTCTTCCAAAATGGGGTAGGGTATTGCAAGTTAGGCCAAGTGCGATTTGCGGCTGGTTGATTTTTCCAAGGCGCGGTAGGATATTGTTGGGACTGCCAGGCGGGGTTAGAAAATGGTTGTCCCTGCCATGCATTTCCATAATTATGCTGTTGATTATACTGCCCAAAAAGGAAAGAAGAGGGATCTTGTAGCGTACTTGGGGGACGAGCCTGCCATAGGCAACGTTGAGCCATCATATATACCGGTTATGTTTCCTATTCTGCTTCTTTAAAGACAATTTTTAGTCTTGGGAGTGATGTACATTGTTCTGTCGCATGGTATTTAGCACAAATGGCGCAAATACGAACCACATCTAAGGGAAACTCCCTCGAACCATGTTTCCTTATGCATCATGGACAAAATATGGCCAATGACTGCTATGCTTCTGCTTGTTTTTGTTTAACCTATAGAACATCCAATTGTGTAGTCAGAGTACTGAAAATGTTTGTTTTAAAGTTTTCTAGAATATTACCAACTTCTTCTCGGGTGATACCCGCGCTAGTAATGTTACTACTTCTGGTGATGGGAGCATGTATTCCTGATTTAGTTTATGTAATTCCGCGTGAACACCTGATGCACAATTGGACAATGTCATTATATGTTTCTTGATAAATATCACCTTTTCCCATTAAATTCAATGTTTCTACCCATTCATCCTTCATACCTTTTATCAAAGTGGCTTTAAGTACCTCACCTGGTAATGTACCGTAAGGTGATCTTTGTAGGTTATATTGAAATCTTTCAATATAGTCTTCTAATGTTTCATTTTCTCTTGTAGTCATTTTAAAGATTTCATCCTTTAAATCCTTGGTTCTACAGTAGTCTTTATATTTTGTAAGGAAGGTTTGTTTCATTTCATCCCATGAATTTATAGTTCCTCCTCCTAGACCCATAAACCATCGTAAAGCTACTCTTTTCAGAGTGGAAGGAAATAGTTTTAGTTTCTGGGGTTCAGAGGTGTAGTCATATCCTCTACATAGGACATCAAACTCAAATAAGAACGCGTCAGGGTCCTCTGAGATCAATCCATTGAAGGCTGGAAGATTATGTACTGGAATGGCTTTCATTGGGGCATTAGCAACTAGATCAACTATAGGATATTCCAAGGTGGAAGTCTGGGGTCGCGACTAATTTTTTTGTGCCATCTGGTCGAAAATGTGCCAATAATCCTTAGGAATTTCTCGGTCTAGGTGTTGTATTCAAGGTGATTGATTACTTGGTCCCTTAGGAAATTTAATTGTGCTACCTCTATTTGGGATTTCAGATGTTCCTTCTCCTATCAAAATCACATGAGATCCAGTTTCAGGTGGTGGTGGGCTTGCCTCAACAATTCCATTGGTTTCCCCTTCTCCTTCTTTCAAATTACAATAATTTCCCTCGTCTAAAGGGATGAGAAGTGGAGTATGTGTATTTTGGAAACTTCGTTTAGTACCTTGAGTTCGACTATGAACCTCATCATGAGCTGCAGTTGGTGAGGGATTTAGGTAGAAACTTTTCAAGGTCCAACTGAGGCTTGAGATTCAACTTTTTAGATGATTTCGTCTATGAAAGTGCTTCTTCCAGGGGGCATCGGGCCCTGGGATTTTGTAGTTTTTGGTGGGGGTTTTAATTTTTCAGGTTCTTTCTTCTTAGTCATAAACAAAGAGACAAATTTTACAACCTCTATGCATTAGCCAAAGGTAGGTGTTGGCACAAGCATTTTACTTGTTTGCTAAGTAGGTTCTTACCTTCCGTTTTCAATACCTCATCCTCGAAGATGAAACCTATGCTACCTTTGACATTCTCCCCGGCAACGGTGCCAAAATGTTGGGCTCTAAAAATGTCCTAAAAACAACATTAGTCTGACATTAATTTATCAACCAAGGATTCATCTTTTCTTTCAAGAATCTCAGCAAAGTCTATGCAGATAGTCGTAGAGGTTTAAATCATGTAGATAATTTAACTAAAGTAAATCTGAGTTGATCTAAGTTACTGCAATAATCAAGTTCTTACTCATTCATTAAAAACTCTGAAACTGATAACTCGCTCAACAGAATTGTAATTCAAGCAATAACATACAACGAATTCATTAATCTAAGAAACATGAATCTAATCTATGAAAACTCTTAATGAATCAATCTTTCAATGATTATTTAACCTACTGGAAAGAAAAACGATCTACTGTATATTTAACAAGGAACAACAAATGCGACTTAAGCGAAAGGAACAACAAATGTAAATTAAACGAAAGGAACAACAAATGTGAATTTGATAAAAGGAACAACGTATGCAAAAAATGAAAGGAATCCACAAGCGATAAATTAATAACAATTGGAAATGGAACAACAATCGATAATATTTAAATGAAACATCTATCCTCTGCAAATGAACATCATAACTAATTCATAAAAGAATCAACACACTCACAAATGTATCTTAACTGTTGCAAGGAAATTCAAATCACAGAACTAAAATAGAATTGATACGATTACAGATGAGATAGTAACTCCTTCCGACTGGGCCCATGGTCTTCATAAGGTACTGCTACAAAAAACTCAGTACTCAAAGATGATCAAAACGCTCAATGCTTTCATTAATTCCATAACTGGTAAATCATTTACAACAGACTGTTGTGCAGAACACTTCAGAGATCTGAATGTTTGATTAAATTTATTGGATATTTCTCTATTATTCACCATCCTCTATATATTACAATGCAATAAGTAAATTAAGCTATCCTGAGGATCGAGAGATCCTCAGGATTGCTTTTACTATTTATAAAGATTACAAAATAAAGGGTCAATCTTCCTCTAAACCTCTTTGTGCCTGATTCCTTTGATCTTCAATGGCTTATGTATCTTCAGGATCTCTTTAATTGTCTTGAGGTAACAACAATTGTCCATTTTCTGCATAAAATCACAACAATTCAAACCAAAATTTAGAAAATATCTAATATCATTTAATAATATTTCTAAAAGACTTTTTAATCATTTTCTTTTTGAATTACTTCTAATTAATATAAAAGTCAATCAAGAATATAACATAAACCATTGTAATAAGGATAATATTTGTACCTTTTTCTCAACTCAACAATAGGTACTGCGCCACAGGAATATAACACCGTGTAGAAGAAAAACCTGATAGTCTGAGTTGTAGACTATCAGTTGATCATAGGAAATTTATACAAAATGGGCACATATAGCATCTTGCGAAGATATGTGATGGAACATGGAATACCAAGGGTTTTAACAGAAGCCCATGAGGGAATAGCGGGAGGAAATTATGCAGGAAAATCTACCATGCAAAAGGTATTGCGCTTAGGCCTATGGTGGCCGACCATTCATAGAGATTTGAAGGAGTATTGCCAGAGATACGACATCCGTCAGAGGGTTGGTAAACCCAATAGAAGGGACACGATGCCACTGTGACCATGGGTAACGTTACAGGTATTCGACAAATGGAAAATTTATTTTGTGGGACCAATTATCCCACCAGCAAAAAGGACAGGGGAAAGGTACATTATAATCGCGACAAAATACCTAACAAGATGGGCAGAAGCAACACCAGTCAAATATTGAAGTGCAAAAACAACATCACACTTTCTATTTGAACAAGTAATCACTAGATTTGGTTGCCCAAGGATTTTGATGAGCGACCAAGGCACTCACTTCATTAAAAGTACCATCAAGGCTATGACTTAGGAATTTGAAGTCCACCATCAAAAGAGCACACCGTATCATCCACAAGAAAACATAACAATAGAAAAATTTAACAAAATCCTGGAAAACGCGTTGACAAAAATCTATAATGTCAACAAAGATGATTGGGACCTCAAAATGTCGGCAGTATTGTGGGCATATAGGACCACATGCAAGAAGTTGATAGGACACACGCCATTCAAATTGGTATATGGACAAGAAGTAGTGGTGCCATTAGAATTTTTGATACCTAGTCTGTGTGTAGCATCGATTACACACATGACAGAACAAGGCATAGTACAGGAGAGACTGAATCAATTGATGGTCATGGAAGAAGATTGGATCCTAGTAGGGTTCCACTAACAAGTTTAGGAGGCAAGGGACAAAGCTTGGCATGACAAGCACATCAAGAAGAAAACTTTCAAGGAAGGAGACTTAGTGTTGATGTATGACAACAATTCCATTCAACATCCAGGAAAACTCAGAATGCACTAGTTAGGACCGTACGAAGTAAAAAATATCACAGATGGGGGAGTTTTATAGTTGAAAGACTTAGGAGGTGCAAAAATCAGAGGGATAATCAACAGGAGCCGACTAAAGCTATACAAGGACAGTCGACCACCCATAACTTGAAAGCCACCACGTAGTAGAAAAAAAAAACCAGAGGCCACTGAGCTCGGCGAACGATTGACCTTTACCACCATGACACCACCAAAACAAGCAGAACCAAGCCAGACTACCAGAAAACCCAGAGTGAGGACCAGATCATAAACAAAATCACAAGGAAGAGAACAACAATTGCCAGAAGTCGTCAATGTGGACGAAATCCCATCGCCGGATACAACACCGGGAAGCCCAACACTTGTGGTAGAAGAAACCCAATAGACAACACTTGCGAGCATGGACATCGATAGGCCCGAAGAGGGGCAAGGCCGACAAAATGAGGATGCAATAAGTCTAGCACAACCCAAACACCCTGAGGAAGCTTCGAGAGTCAATGGGATGGCTCCAAATCAAGAAGAAGTGGTCGAGTCGGAGGAATCACAGACAACCGTGTTGGGACACCCATAAGACGGAGTAGTGGAAGATGTCATGAGCCGACCAGAACAATATACCGAAGAATGACCCATGGAGCCTGGAACCTCGAGTCAGCCACCACCATGAAAGGACAAGAAACAAGTACCTAGGTCACCGTCCAGAAAACCCGCTGCAACAATTGTTTTGTCGTGTATACCAGAAGGGATACAGGTGAAAGCAGACTTGCTAGGTTATGTCGAGAAGTTAAAATACTCAGACAATGATGTAATGCACACGAACAAGTTCCCAGAGTTTGTGAAGCAAGTCTTCCTACATATAGTGGGTGTAGATCCATTTGGGGAACCAATTCATCAACCACTCCAGTGGGCAGAAGGATTGGAAAAAAATGGGATTTTAGGGTTGTTGGACCTACCACACTTTGACAGAGGACAGTATGCAAACAATTGTGTCAAACAGTTGATGGAGGTCACACATGGTGGGGATTTGTGGATAGACAAGCTTGTCTCAATGGACGTAGATCTCATTTCTCACATTACAGGACTTCCATCATGAGGCATGGACCCCGCACAGTTCCTCGACGATAAAACAAAGGAGAAATCACTCACTGAAGAGATGAAGAAGAAATATGAAACTGAAAGGGCGAAGCACAAAATTATTATTAAATGAATCAGTGACAGTGCGACAAGAATGGCCATGAAAATAATGGCCTGCAAGTTGCTCAGAACATGCTGCAAGGAGGAAGTCACAGCTGGGGTTTTCGCAGCTGCAGCATAGTGTGTTGAGGGCACCACGATCAGTTGGGCCCCTTATCTTTTGAATCTGTTTCTAGATGACTGCAAGGATGTGCAGGATCTGGGGACATAATTTCATTATTCATGGATGATCATGCTAATAGCCATTATGGGATGGAAGGAGGCGAACTGTGTATTTTTCACCACTAGACCCAAACCCAATCATGGAGCAAGATAGTTATCGCTTGGCACCGCTTTGGATGCCAGGAAACAAAAGATGAACGCAACTATATTCGAAGGATATCTTTGCGATCTACAGGAGACCATCGCCAACATGTGGAGGATAACACCACAAGTTGTTTCATACATTAGGGCATAGCTAACTTCAAGGCCACTCGACATGCGATGTGGATCCAAGCATGGAAGGTCCCCAACAAACAATGTCTACAAATGCGTTATTGCATCACAGAGGGAGACATAGAAATAGCCATCAAGGATTGGGAAGATGAATGGAGGATTCCATTCCTCACTCGAGACATACCTGTAGGGGTAGAGGAGCAGGAAAGACAAGAACCTACACATGCTAAGGAGGTAGGGAAAGAACAGGCAGAGCCCCAGGAAGTCACAATGCCCAAGAAATGAAGGACCATCCAAGACAAAACCAAATCAGAAGAAAGGGGGGACATCAAGGACATGAGTCCAGATGGGGAAGAAGAACAATACTTAGGTGGCCTGAGTACAACAAAAACAGATCTAGACAACGTAGGGGACAACACCAAGTCCTACTCCACAAGAACCAGGACTAACTAAGCGGCCAACTACTCAGACAGGGGGTGCGCGCAAGAAGATGAAGGTGCATAGAACACCTCCAGAATACACGTTCACAGAGGATGATGCAGAAATGATAGCCCAATTGGTCTAGGATCGCACATTCGAGGATTTTGAGAATGCTATGCATTAAAAGGACATAATTCAAGAAGAGCTGGAAGACATGCGAGAACTCCTCAGGCAGATCAGGGAAGCATAGGAAACTGACATCAGCATAGAAATGAGACCATCATCATCACAAACATGAGGAGAACATGAAGCAAGCGAGCGGGATACAATCCAAAAAATACCACAACCGAGTGCAATGTTCCACGTTACACCTAGCAGGATGCGCATGGACGAAATCGTGGGGTAGAAACCCCTAAAGGATTTGGCACAATTGTAGTTGGTATTACCGTGGATACCCACCAAGGCCCTATATAAACTGCAGGTTAGCGTTACACATGAAGTATAGTCTAATGCACACATAGACACAACCAAACTAGGATAGGTAAAAGATAAACGAGACGAGCTGGAATTGATATTTGAGCAGGCCAAGATCGAGATTAAAGAGGAGAGGGAACGTGTGAAGGGATTGGAGCAAAAAGTGGCCATATCTTATGAAAAGATCCCAAAGACCGCGCAGATGGCCGAACTCACATCGACAGAAAAGATTGATCAGATTGTGCAGACAATCGATCAATACCAACAAGAGATCGAGAATCTCCATGAGAAGCTCACACCTACCACTCCACCGGAGGTAAGGGAGCAAAGGAAGTAGGAGACAAGAGAGTAGCTACAGGAGATAGAACGACAGGTCCACGTAGCGGGGGACTTGTTCGACAAAGCAGCGCAGCTCTAGACGAAGTTGGAAGAAGATCAATAGGTCCAGCAGTGGGATCATGAAGAAGAAAGGATAAGAAAAACTATCCAATACCTAAAGCAGAAGAAGAAGACAATGTCAATCACGAAGCACGTCAAAGGGGCACAAGACATGAAGAAACTGCAGGCATAACTCACCACTGCGCAGACGCAGAAAAAGGAGCACCAAACTTAAATGGAACCGCTCCAGGAGTGAACAACGAAAGTCATTGCACGGGCAGAGGAATCCAAGACATATATGGCACAAAACCAGGCAAAATGTGCAAGGTTGATCATTGATGATATTGCAGTGCAGGCATTGGACGCACTTAAGGAGAAGATCGTGTAGGCTCAAACAAAATCAACGGAGATCAAGGAGAAGTTCCAAGCGATCTCCAAAGAGATCGACAACATGCACAAAGGTTAGGTGGCTCAGGACGAGCCACATGTCAGTGTTGGTGGCCTATTGGAAGCAGGCCAAAGTGGAAAGAAAGGCTATTTTGGGAAGTCATGCACGAGGAAAGTGATAGATGGAAGGAAGAGCAGCACGCACACATACATGGAATACCTAACGACGTTAGGGTTAGGGTTTTTGCAATACACTATAATGGTCGATGAGCCAGAAATGTATAAATATAGATACCTAGGTTTCATAGAGAGAGACCAAAGAGTTGGGAGAGAGAGCTAGAGATAGATATAGTGTATCGAGTTGTAATATTTTGATATACGACATAATTTTGTAAGTTGTTGAGCTAGGGAAGAAGGAGGGTAGATCTTGAGGGTTAGATCGCAAGATGAGGAGCATGGTGCGATCTAGTCCGCCTCGTAACAGATATCAACCTGACTGAGAAGAGTTATAAAGCGCGCGACGCTGTAGTATTGGAACTGCTATAATAGAAAAGCTTAAGAGCGAGATCTTTGTGGACGTAGCCTAGGAGGGGGTGAACCACGGTAAAACCTGTGTTATGTGATTGAATTCATGTGTTTCTTTAATGTTTTTAAGTAGATATTAGTATGTTGAATGTATGAGTTGATTATATTCCATGCATAATGGTGAATGACAATTTATTGCTTTAATAAGTTAAATAGAGCTCTAAGCGCACACTTCTCAGACCTCCACTCAATCCTAGACTACAAACACTTGAGTATTGCAGTCACCCATTAAGACTATCTCGGGTGAGATTGCGTAGTGCACTCTGTGCGCTACGTTGCGTTCTGGTTCACTACGAGGGTCGATAGTTTTAGAGGCTTTGTTGGAATATTATAACCTCTGCCCAACATTTGACTGGTTAAGTCTATGAAGGTCTGTAAGTTTTTGAAATCTCCAATGTTTATAGTGGACACTCCACCCATGGAACAAATAAAAATAATAATACAAAAGAGTGTTATGCGATAACTCATATCAAATAAGATTAAACATTGACTCTTTGTGTTTAATTTTCTTTCTATATTTCTATCTCCTTCTTCAATGCTATTCCATTACTTTTAACCCCCCTCCCCTCCAATTAGTCCCTTTTCCGTTTCCTATTTTTATAATATTTTTGAATTTAATAGTTTGTTTTTTTCTTGACCATTTCCTATTTTCATAATATTTTTGTATTTAATTTGCTTTCCTCCTTACTTCCTAATTTATATTTACAATATATATTTTAATTTTCACCATATCTTCATTATTACTTTAATCATTTTACACAATGATTTCATAATTAATTTTATTCTATTTTATAACTATTATTCAAAAATTTAATTTTACCAAAAAAAAATCATATAGTTTATCATATAGTTTATATAGAAAAAATTTAAGCAACGATATGATTAAGTGTCAAAACCTATAATTCAAATATTAATTTACTATTATATAATTTATTGTAATAATAATTATAATAATAATCTAATTTTAAATTGATATATAAAAACTCAAGTTGGAGGGAAAAGAAACCCTCATCAATTATATTTAAATTAAATATATAATAATCTTATATTTATAAGTATATGTAAATTATATTAATTATATAATAATATTATATATAAGAATATATTATTATAATAATAATATTATTATTATATTATATTTATTCTTATTATATTAAGTTATATTTATTATTATATAGTATAATGTATATTATATTAATTGTTATATAATATATTGGTTAATTATATAATATATAATATAATATAATTATATCGAAAACATTTTAGAGATAAGTATTGTTCAAACCCTGTCAACGGGTTAATAGGTTTTTTGAAACCACCATTATTGTTATTAAGAACCCTCTTCCAATCCTGGGCTTTGGAATCACTTCGCCTCACCGCTTTCTCAACCCTACAATCCTCGAGGCATTGTCCATTCATGAGTTTTGGAAAGCAGCGGCCACAACGGGCTCTGCATCTTGGAAACCCATCCAAGAGGTGTTTGCCAATATTTTTGGCCAATCAAAACTGTTCCCGGCCCGCTCTCTTGGACATGTGAGTGCTTAATAAATGCAAGGGTTATAAGGTTAATTGATTTCACATATAAAATCTGTATATATTTTCTTACTCATATATATATATAAATTAATTATTCATATAAAATTGAATAATTATATTAATGAATATTTAAAATGTTTGATTTAATATTATAAATAATAAAAATAAATAATATAATTATACAATTAAAATTAAAAATTAAAATAAATATTATTTAAGATAATTCATGTTTTATTTATTTTTAAAAATTAAATATAAAAACATAATTTTATTTACTCCAGTTTTTACTTGTCATTTCCATTCACTAGCTTAGAGGTATGGTAGTATAATATATATTCGTTATACATCCATAAACGCTACATTTATTCTTGTGGAGAAAATTTAGCAAAAATTAACTCTTATAAAGGAAAGTAGTTTTTTAAATGCAGTGTTTATTACATATCTGTGTCGATAAAACCTGTTATGGATTCGACGGTGACGAAGCTATTGCGCACACGTTTCGTAAAGTGTTTTCTAAGTACATATAAGATTTTGAGGGTAGAGCGTTTGCACCACACAAAAATACTTTCAAAAAACCTACACGGAGATTAATGGAGATACATATTTAATTTAATGTAGCTTCTATATTATTATTCTACCGATAGTTAACATAGTTATATTGTTCACATTTCATTAGTTTATATATATATATATATATATATATATATATATATTTTAAAACTTTATATTAGAGTTTATAGTGATTTTTTATTTACTCAATATTTTATTATTTCTTTAAAAGAGATATTGTTAATTTTAGGTTGAGAATATAAGGAATTACACACTTTTCTGATATTGGGTTGTATAAAGCTCATGTTTAGCACAATCACAAATGAGAAAAAGATTATAAAGTATCACCATTGTGAATCAATTTTTTAGGATGGTATGACCTTAACAAGAAAAGAAGAAAAAAAACTAGAAGAGATTACAAAATGATCACAATTGTGAATGATTACAAAATGAACACTATTGAAGAGAATTATGATAATCAAAGGAATTTGGGCTTTGACAAAAGTAAAGTTGACATTTTCTTAAAGGATTGAAATAGTAAATTAAACCTCCTAACTTATAAGGACAACATTGAAGAACTCTATCATAATTTTACAACTACCCTTTCCACTTCTATTAACAAGTTCTGTTTCCAGGTGTCTTATAAAAAGAATAATAGAACAACCAACCCTTGGTATGATAAAGATTGTAAAATTGCTAGGAAATCCATCAGGGATGCTTCTAATGAGCCCTTAAAAATCGATAAGATCAATACGTACAAAGCCCTAATTTAAAGGAAAAAAAGATACTATATCAATAAAAGGAAAGAACAACTTTCACAACTATACAAGTTGGATCCTAACAAGTTCTGGAGCCAAATTCTAAAACGCAATACTAAATAAAATAATAGGATTCCCTTAACGAATTGGAATTCCTACCTTAAAAGTCTTTACGAGTTCTCTAATTCTATGGACACCATTCCTATTGTCCCTACAAAGGAAGAAGTTTTTTCTTTAGATGACATAGAGTTTAGGGTTAAGCAGCTCGCAAATGGGAAAACTAAGGACATTGAAGGCTACCAAGATGAAATTTTTAAAATCAGAGGGCCAATCCTTATCCCTCACATACACAAGCTCTTCAATTTAGCAGTCAAGCAGGGCTTCCCTAAACCCTGGATGCAAAGCCTCATTGTTCCTATTTTTAAAAATGGAGATATAAACATTCCCTCTAATTATAGGACCATTATGATTAGCCCGATTTTATCCAAGCTTTATGGAATTATTTTGGAAAAGAAGATTAGCATTTGGCTAGAAAGTAACGGTAAAAGAGCTAAAGGCCAGGCCGGGTTTAGGAGATATCATTCAACTGTGGACCATGT
>JASDQU011440551.1:0-21867 GCA_032191745.1 Picea mariana | reverse complement strand
CTTCTTCAAATTCAATATCAGGAACAATGGAGCTATTACACCCATCACTAATAGTGCTTCCTAGCAGCTTATACAGAGTTCCAAACTGAACTCCCCTCATCAACACCATTGCTCCTCGAACCATCCTGCAAGTTCCCTTTTCAAAAATTGTTTTTACCCCAACATCTTCCATTTTTCTTACAGAAATCAAATTTCTGGCCATACCTGGGATGTGTAGAACACCAGACAATGTTCTTATCCTTCCATCTATGAGTCTCAACTTGACCCTTCCTCTTCCTATGATTCTGGTTGTCGAATCATTACCCAATAAAACATTACCTCCATCATACTTTTCATATTCGCAGAACCACTCCCCGTGGGTAGTCATATGAAAGGATGCACCTGAGTCAATCAACCATGCCTCATGATCTGCATGTGTGCTTGAAGAGGCCAAGTACACATCCCCTCCTTCTTCCTTGGAGGTCTTTTCTTCTGTAGAAGAAGATTCTTCAGATCCCTTCTTTTTCTCAACTTTGGATCTACATTGCTTCTTGTAGTGCCCTTTTTTTCCACACCTCCAACATACCCTTCCAAACTTTCCAGGAGATTTAGATCTACCCTTAGAAATTAGATCTATTTCTTTCCTGGGAACGTCCTCTTGCAAATAATGCATCTGTGCTATGTCCTTCCATATTCTTTCGTCTCATCTCCTCTGACAACAAGGATGAGACCACTTCTTCAAACTTCAAAGAAGTTGTATTACTACCTATGGCCACAACTAGACTATCCCACGAGTCTGGTAAAGAACACAACAAACTGATACATTTATCTTCATCTAAAATTTTAATCTCAACAGATATTAATTGACTTACCACAGTATTGAAGGCGTTCAAATGCTCTGCCACTGAGTCTCCATCTCTCATCCTCAAGTTATACAGCTTCTTTCTCAGTAATAGTTTATTTACCAGGGAATTAGACTGATACAACTTCCCCAAATTTTCCCATAAATCCTTGGTTGTATCTTCCTCTGACACATTCAGTAATACTGAATCGGAGAGACATAGTTGGATTGTGCTCTTTGCCTTCCAATCCATCTTTTTCTATTCATCTGCAGAAGTTCTTGTAGGTACAATACCTGTATCTACCGCGATCCACTGATCTCTGTCCACCAAAAGATCTTCCATCTTGAGCTTCCACAGCTCAAAGCTTTTCCCATTAAACTTCTCGATCTCTATCTTCGAATTGCTTGCCATTTCTTTTCACTTGAAAACAATACCATAGATCTCCCACTGTAACAAGGCTTATCATAGTCCCGAGCCAAACCCTTGATCACAAAGGCATCCCCTTGAAGCCAATAAAGCTCTGATACCAAATGTAAATTCTAACCTTGTACAATATCTACTGCAAACTGATATTTAGAAAAGAACAAAAAAGATACAATGGCAAATACAAACATTACATAGAGATTTTTCACCTGGAAACCCAAACCGGGAAAACCAGCATATATTATATTCATACATTGTGTTACATTGTTTACAATACAATATACATATAGGAGCCAGCGGCATCCAAAACCCTAACCCAATGACCTGGATTAGTCCAAAACCCTAATTCCTAAACTGGAAATAGAAAACCATCGACAAAAAACCATGTGCTGAAAAACCACCTAAATATCATGTGGTCCCGGAAATATGTTGTCCCGGTGCGAAAAAAAATTTCGGGGGTGCTACCCCCGAACCCCCACGCACGGGGCTCCGCCCCCCTGCACCCCCCGAGGGGGGGCCTATCGACCCCCCCTCTAACCCCCCTGCGCACCTGGCGCAAACGCTTAGACACTACTACTCATGCAAAGAATATAACACATACCCAACAAAAACAATGGAAGACATGTCAGCTCAGAAGAATATACAATATTAAGATATTATCCTCCAGGAAGACAAGTCAGACCAAGCAAGTGATAGAACCACTACAAATAGAGGACATATTAGATCATTTGTCCACTCACTCTCAGTCACCCAGAAATAATACACAAGTTTGGAGGAGGAGCAACAACAATTGTAGTTGCACAATTTTCTCTTGTTTAGTCTTTCTAATACCTTTTCTTTTCCACTACCCTTGGAGAAGGCACACTCTCTTGGTTATCTATTGGTTATGGTGTGGCTTCCTGGAATCATTCTTTCTGTCAAAGGTTAAGGTGCTTGGGGGTGTCTTTATGCCCATGGTTGGGTGACAATGGTGTAGCATTATCTATGGTTAATTGAGTGCTTCAACATTATTCTAACAGGTTATGGGCCCACATGACCTTCATAACAGTCTAACCACTGGAAGGTAGATCAGGAGCTCCTTGTCAAGCTCGTTGTAGCAACAGTTGCAGTTGCAACTAGGGTTTCTGATTTTGCAGCTGCAACAAACCCTGAACCAACTTTGTTGGGCACTTTCAGTTAAGCACTGGACCTAATTTTGGGTATTCTAGTGCACCTTAGACTAGTGCACCCTCTGATGCCCTCAGCCAACAAAAACATCAATTTTGATTTTTTGGGTCAAAGTCAAAGTGATCAAGGGATCAAAATATGCTCAAAAATCAAAGTGCTCGGAATTGCTTGAAAATGGACTCATGCATAGGTCTCATCCTCATGATCCCAATGCAACTTGAATGGGTTCAAACAAACGTCGTATGCGAGAGATATCACGTTCTGTCCATTTCCTCAAACATGTAAAATTTGCTGACTATATAGTTCGTATTGTATGACGTGGTAGGACCGTACTGCTTGTTGAGGAAATTATATGAAATGATCTTACTCAAACATTTTCAGATCCTTCTTGGCTAGAGAAAGATAGACATGAATATCACCCTATGTTTATAGCCATCAAAATTGATATCCTAATTCACAAGTGTTTAGGCTCTTTTTTTATAATTAAAAGCTTGTTGAAAAACTCATTTTTTATGTAATTTTTTGAATATATCAGATGTAGAAATAAATATAGAGACAAAAGTAAAGACACCAAGTCAATAATCAACACATATGAGACATAAAGCAATCCTTTATTTCATTCCAATTCATCAAAGAATCGTTCTCCTTACAAAATTTCCTGAGAAAATTTTGGACCAAAGTCAAAATTAGACGTTCTCGATGAAACATACAAAAAGACTTCTGACAGAAAATAAAAAACTGAACTTGAAAAGATGGATCAACTTGCCACAGATTGTTGCCCACTAGACTCTGCACAATAGCCTTTGTCAGTCATGAAAACTAATTCACAAACATACAAGTCTACACAGACTATCAAAGATAGATCAACACCTTTGAAAAACAAGTGTTTGAATGATGTAATTAAACCCTAAATCTTGTCATCTACAATAAGACCCTGCTATCATAAAAAATAATTAGGCTTCTAATGAATTAAGGAATGAATGAAAACTAAATTATCTCAACAAAACTTAAGAGCAAACCTTAGTATGCTTCTCCTTCTATTCTCCTCATGTTCCTCTCCTTTTCTTTTTCCTTTAAGAAAATTAGAATTGGTTGAAGTAGTTGAACTAATTCATTAGTTAAGTTAACTAAAAAATCAACCAACTTTTTGGTTAGGGGGAAAAATAATAAATCATAATAAGGGGTTTTTAAATAAATAATAACTAGTAGGTGGGACCCCTTGTGACTCCCCTTTAGATTTTAACAATCATAACACAACTAGTTAATTAAACAAAAAACATACCTCCTTCTGACTCCCATCATCACATTCATATTTGACAATTTATCTCAATGATATTTGAAATTATTTTCAAAATATATTACTAATATATCCAAAAATAACATGTTGTCCAAAATTTTTGAAGTCAATTGTTCTCAACAATTAATAAATAAATAAAAACTTAAAATCCATATTTCCCACTCTAAGATGAAATCCTTCCCTTGTTGTTGCTGTCACCTTTTGATCTCTCTGAATTTTCCTTTGGTTGTGCTGAGCCTTTAGGCCTAATATCGTTGATCACATGAGAGCAATAATCCCTCAAATGCATCCGGGAGGACATAGATTTATCAGAGCCATTGGAGGGTGAGGAAGGGGCGGCAGTGGCTTTTCCTTTATTAGGGGGCATGGTGGGCCTTGGTTTTCAACCTTTTGCTAGCATGGGAAGAATGAACCAGTGAGTGAGCAAGGGACGCTTGGATAATTTGATTGAAAGGCAAGAAAGCAAGTAAAGAAAAATTAGGCTAGCCACGATGTTGGGAGACTGGCGGGTGGAAAATCTCTTTCCATCCATCATTTTTGAGAACCTTGGGTTGCAATGAGACATGAGGGGGCATGAGAATACCATGGGATTGTGGAGCTTGGAAGGGAGGCCTTTAAGGCCTAGGTTGGACCACTCCTTGCCCAATCCAATTGAAAAACCCAGCCTGAAATAGCTGGCCTAACTCTTGCGAGTCAACATCAAAGTGAATGGAGAATCTTGGCCTTATAGGGCCCCTGTTCCAATTACCTCTTCCTCGGTTACCTCTTCCATGGCTACCTCGGCTGAAAAATCTCATTCATGTATGCATGATTGATTAGCAAATAGTTTCTTTAACAACCATACACGACAACTCTTTTAAAAATATGAAATAAATTTTGGCTCAACAATCCAATCCATACAAATTGTTTAACCATTGTCAATGAGAAGGGGGTGAACAAAGGTTCTGGGATAGGCGATGGGTTTGTATTGAGCAAAAAATGTTAAAATGAGGGGAAAAATAACATGGTAACTCATTACAGACAATAGACAATCAATTGAAATGTAAACCAAATAACATATCACTGTAATCCATCCTTGTGATCTTAAACTATCACAATACAGAGCTCCTCTTAACTGTAATTAAATTTTAGGAACATGGAGTGAGTAATGAATATGGGAAGGCGAGGGGATTGTGATTAATGAAAAGTGAAATAATGGTAGGGAAAAAGAGCGGATATTGTTCATAAAATTAATTAAGTAATCCATAAAACAATTTTGTACATAATGCAAACGTTTCAACACTAACCAAACAATTTCTGTGATCAATTAAACAATCACTGTGTGTAATTTAACCATTATTGCGTGTTAAACTTGCTCACTGTTCACATTTAAGTTCTAAACACTTTCAATTGATCACAGTGTCATCATACTCAGAATAATATGTCCTTCAACAACTTGTATAAAAATTCCATGTTTTCTCACTTCTTTTTTTAAACATTTAAACAATCCCAATGAACACACATTCATTTGTATCAACTCTGTTCAACATCCAAACCATCAACCGTCATCATAAATTAAACCTTCAAATCAAACACATGCACAAGTTCTTTTAAAATCGTGCTTGATTCCATTCCTTTATTCAATTTAACAATTAAATTGCAATAAAACCATACTGTTATAGAACCCGTTCCCATATCTGATGGTGAAATCAACGATATGATGCATGATATCCATCAACATACACAATGGACAACCAAAACACAATCATGAATATTTTAAGTTGCAATAATCCTGATTGGCAATCAAAACACACATTAACAACAACCATCATTTCAACTTATACCATGTTGTAGGAAACACACAACCCTGTGCATAACGCAAAGAGACATACTCCCAATCAAACCATAAAACAATGCTAAGTAAACAATCCAACTGTTACAACACAAGAGGCAGCGAATGTGTGCCCACTTCATTTCTCGAATCAACCAATTAACCATGCCGAGCTATCGATTTGACTGTTATAATAAATAATGTAGTGACTAGATACCAAATAATCAAAACCACTGTCAACGCTATTAAAAAAGGTGAGCCAACAATCAACCACTGTCAACGATACTTGATCTAGGTAGATATCGGTGGCCACACACCTTTTCCAGCTGGCTCAAAACAACTTTCTCGCAATTTTGATAATTTACTATTTTTAGCAGTTTTTTGGGTCCTGAACTTCCAGAGCCATTTTGAGGCAAAATTTCATCATGAAATTTTGTGCAACTGTTGTAGTCCTCGGAAAAATCTTTCCAATGGGCTATCATATGCCTAAAACGAAAATCATATGCAAAATTTAGGACCCCGTGAAGTTGATGTACTGACTTACCCAAATGGGGCCCACATGACTTTTGGCGCTTCATCTCCTAGGGTTAGGTTTTTGGATGTTTAGGGTTTTTGAAACTCCTATTTATTGTAAAAAGGTCTTGAGAGCCTCATTGTAATCATCTTCTTGTGAATGAGCACAACCGTCACATCTCTTCTCAGAGATAAGTCGCCACCATTCCAACAAGCTTGTTTTTCGCTGAATTTTACAGTTTCATCTTATTTCCTTATTGAATAGAAAACCATTTTTACTATATCTCTGTTATTATGTGTTAAAAATCTAGTAATAATCTGTAGTCATTCAGTTCTTCTCATAAAATCTGGATCAGTGGTATCAGAGTGGTCTGCTCCTTGTCGTCTTAATGCATGTCCCCAACGAGGTCGGAGTTCAAAGAGTTAGGTCTCGAGCTTGTTTCTTTTGAGGACAAAAGCTCTTGCACACCCAAGCGACCTCTCATGGAAGGAGAAAATAAATATGACGGGATAGGAGATCCTTTCAAACTATTGATTGAGGAATCCCTCATGCAACAGAGGAACGAGATGATGGATAATTTCGCACAAATCCTTCGACGACTACCAACAGGTGACACATCTTCTTCAAGCGGAGGCACCGCCCCCTTTAAGGTACAAATAAACTTTGATATTCCTATATTTGAAGGTCAGATAGATGAAGATGCTGTAGACAAGTGGTTGAATCTACTAGAAGGGCATTTTTCTGTCCATAACTTTTCGAATAGAGAAAATATTACTTTTGCGCTCCTCAAAGTTGTTCCCCATGTCAAAGATTGGTGGGAAACTTTCTGTGAGCAAAAGGAAACAGAGGAACCCTCATTATTTACAGTCATGACCACTTGGGAATCCTTCAGGGATGTTATTAAGGAACAATACTACCATGTCAGAAGTTATGACAACTTGTATACCAAATCGACCACACTGCGGCAAGAAAGAGACCAAGCAGTGCCAGATTTCACAAATATCTTCCATACCTTGTGCACCAACATGGGTATCAAAGATTCAGAGTGACATATGGTGCTCAAGTATCGTGGTGCTCTGCATAGATACATCTAGACCGAAATGGAATTTCTGGACATCTCATCCTTGGGCATGGCCTACCGATATGCCGTCAAAATCAAGCAGAAGTTCAAACAAAAGACACGAAAATTTGGGCCGAGGAACCCCTCACAAAAAAAGCCAGGAAAGGGTGGCCCCAACCCATAGAACAAAGGACAAAGCAAAGATGGACAGTATTAGGACAACCAGTCCAAGCCACAAGCAAAGAAGGACACCGGAAAGACAAAGAAAGATACCGGGAAGTGGTGCGACTTCCATAAAAGCCCTTGGCATAACACTGCTGACTGCTGCTCAAAGCAGACGCTGGTGGCTGAAGTGAAAGCCTCTGAATCAGATGAGGGTTCTGACTCTGAGTTAGAACTAGAAAGGGGAAGACATATTATTTACGTAGAACCTAGTGCCATTGTTTCTACCACCAAGCTCCAGCATGGTGAACCAGACGAGCCAGAAAGAGGAGAGAGCCTCTTCCATTCATAGATGTGGGTAAAAGGCACCCCGCTACACTTCATCATTGATAGTGGTAGCCAAAAGAACCTCATCTCAGCATAGATTGTCAAGCGGCTGGCCCTGCCGACAATGCCGCACCCACAACCCTACACCATTGGATGGCTTCACCAAGGAAGGGATCTCCGCGTCAGCCAACAGTGTCGACTGTCGTACGACATCAAGCCCTTCAAAGACGAGGTATTGTGTGATGTTTCTCCTCTCAAAGTTGTGATGTTCTTTTGGGCCAACCTTATTTATGGAAACGTCATGCTGTATATGAGTCCAGGACTCATAGTGTTATTATTACTTTGAAAAGGAAATTTTACAGGATACCCGAGGCTGTCCCACCTAGTGCTATTTCCTTGATCTCTGCTAAGCAATGAAGGAATGTCATCTCTCACACAAGGAAGTTTGTCTTCTTCGTGATTCGCTCTCATAATGAGAGAAAAATCACAGCCACATCCAGGTCTCTGCGGCCGACCTCTCCACACAGCAAAAGCAAGTAGATAAGGTCGTGGAAGAATACTTAGATATCTTCTCCTCACCTACTGGGGTACCTCTGCACTGGTAGGTCAAGCACCCCATCGATCTGACCCCCAACGCACCGCTGCCCAATGGGCCAGTCTATCGCCGCTCTCTATTAGAGAATGAGGATATCAAGTGACAAATCCAAGAATTGCTCCACAAGGGGCACATCCATCCTATATCATCACCTTGCGGGAGCCCAATCATGCTGGTACAGAAGAAAGATGGAACCTGGCGACTTTGCATTGATTATCGGGCTTTGAATAAAATCACAGTCAGAAATCAGTACCCGATTCCCCGAATCAACAACCTCCTTGATCAACTCATGGGGGCCAAATACTCCAGTAATATTGATCTGAACTCTGGCTACCACCAGGTCCAAATAGAATAGAATGATGTATGGAAGACCGCCTTCAAGTCAAATGAAGACATTTTTGAATGGTTGGTCATGCCCTTTGGTCTGACAAATGCTCCAACCACTTTCATGAGGATGATGGACGATATCATGCGACCATTCACCAATAATTTTGTAGTGGTGTATCTGGATGACATTCTCATTTACAACAAGACTTGGGCCGAACACTTGCAACATATTCAATAGGTTTTGCACACCCTGCGGCAGCACAAGCTATACGCCAACTTGGAAAAATGTTAAAATGAGGGGAAAACGAACATGGTTACTGCTCACAGACAACAAACAATCAACTAAAATGTAAACCAAAGAACATATCATTGTAATCCATCCCTGTGATATTAAACTATCACAATATAGAGCTCCTCTTTACTGTAATTAAATTTTAGGAACATGGAGGGAGTAATGAATATGGGAAGGTGGGGATTGTAATTAAAGAAAAGTGAAATAATGGTATGGAAAAAGAGCAGATACTGTTCATAAAATTAATTAAGTAATCCATAAAACAATTATGTACTTAATGCAAACATTTCAACACTAACCAAACAATTTCCATGATCAATTAAACAATCACTCTGTGTAATTTAACCATTACTGTGTGTTAAACTTGCTCACTGTTCACATTTAAGTTCTTAACACTTTCAATTAATCACAGTGTCATCATACTCAAAATAATATGTCCTTCAACAACCTGTATAAAAATTCTGTGTTCTCTCACTTCTTCTTTTAAACATTTAAACAATCCCAATGAACACACAATCATTTGTATCGACTATGTTCAGCATCCAAACCATCAACCATTGTCATAAATTAAACCTTCAAATCAAACATAGACAAAAGTTCTTTTAAAATCTTGCCCGATTCCATTCCTCAATTCAATTTAACAATTAAATTGCAATAAAACCATACTGTTATAGAACCCGTGCCCATATCTGATGGTGAAATCAATGATATGGTGCACGATATCCATCAACATACACAGTGGACAACCAAAACACAATCATCAATATTTTAAGTTGCAATAATCCCGTTTGGCAATCAAAACACACATTAACAACAACCATCATTTCAAATTATACCATGCTGTAGGAAACACACAACCCAGTGCATAACACAAAGAGGCATACTCCCAATCAAACCATAAAACAATGCTGAGTCAACAATCCAACTGTTACAACACAAGAGGCAGGGACTGTGTGCCCACTTCATTTCTCAAATCAACCAATTAACCATGCTGAGCCATCGATTCAACTGTTATAATAAATAATGCAGTGACTAGATACCAAATAATCAAAACCACTGTCAACACTATTACCATAGGTGAGTCAACAATCAACCACTGTCGACGATACTCCACCAACTCACAACAGTCAACAATATACTCAAAAGGATATAACTGGCTCCATTTATTAAAAATGGGCATTGAATAATCAAGGGTTCTCTTTATGGAACCAACACAGGGAGACTGGAATCAACCACCTCCAAGCGTGGGAGTGAATTTGTGCAGGCTGGGCTACCAACCCTCCTGCCATGAGTTCCTTACCCCATAACCTTTAAACTAATATTTAAATTTGATTAAGGTTTAATCTGGATGCAAAAAGGGTTGGGGCAAATCCCCAACCCTTGGCTCGACCCCTACCATATGACTTTCCATATGACCAGAGCGTGGATCTACCAACCAACTACTGACAGGTGTGGGTGCTCTAATTTTAGCACCTAAGACGTGTCCATGTGGGGGTCACACGACTAGGACGTCTATCGATAAAAGGGGCCAATGCACTAATGGTGCGCTAATTTCTCCCATGTGCCTAGATTGTTGCGTTGTGCCGGGTTTAGGCTTGGGAAATGCCCAGAAGCCAGGTTCAGTTCACACATAGGTGCATTTTGGCGAGTAGAGACAACAAAGAATTGGGAGAAACTTCCAGGAAGTGATTCCAACTCAGGTTTTGGCCAAACCAGGTGCAGGAAGAGCCCAACTAGGGGTTTTTGGACATTCTGAAGCCATTGAAGCCACCTATTTTTCATTCTGAGCATTGTAAAGTACTTATTTTGACACTTTGAGCATACAACATCACTATTATTCAATATCAACCATATCACATAAAGATAACATAAGGTAGCTACCCTACCAACCTATCCTGCAAGGTTAGGACCTCCAAGACACATAATCAACGCTCACGTCTAGGATTCATCCGATTGATTTAGACCATTTAAGGTCTCAGGACTAGCGATTGTTATGAAGAACAAGGAGATATCTAGTTCCCTTAACCACAATCATACTTTGAATTTTGTGACTAAATCAACAACAATACCCTTCATAAATTATTTAAACACATAGTATAATCTACTATGATTAAACAATCATTTAAGCATCTTTCTCGTGAATCGAGCAAGAACATCTTATAACATCTATCTTAAGCATAACAAAAATTCCACTTAACACGCATGTGATTGAAACAACCCTCTCGAAGCATTCCAAAAGTAGAAGAACACAATAATATTGATGAAGTTATTGACTTTTATACGCTATATATATATAATCCACCAATCTCTCACTTAATAACTTCATGTTATCACCACAAATGAATCTTTATCAAGATGAGAAAAAGTTCACTTTTTAAAGGATGAAATTCCACAATAACCTAAATATACTAAAACATAAAACTATGAGTTAAAAATTTATGTTCATCATTCTAAATTCTAGTTTCGCAAAGTCACCATAGTCAAACTATTTTAAGCTCATATACAAATGATTGTCATTTCTTAGCTCACGAAGAATTACATTTAATATACAAATCTAATGTTTTATTTAATGACTAAAGGATATTCTAATGTATATTTTTATTATATATATATTATTATTTTTTAAATATACTAAGAATAAAAGTAAAAATAAAAGAACATACTACAATATTATCAATTATTTATCACACGAGACCTATATCCAATAGCGATCTCATAAAGAAATTCCATCCCAAGTAATTCATAATCCAATACTCATAACATATATGTCTTGAAATTTAAATGAATACATACATAGGTTTTATGTATACAAAGATCCATTATTCAAATTATGCCTTCTCTTAAACCTTATAAGGTTTTACATTGAATTCCTATCATCTCGTAGGTATTGATATATATGTTTTATAAATTCCTAGGCTTAAATTACGTTGTAGCGAAAATATTTGTCGACGGTTTATCAGATTTTTGTCAAGAACTTAATGATTATCAAGCACTGAGGGTTTTTATACTCGGTTGGTTGTCACACTTCCCTTAAAATGATAAGGATTCATTTAACCCAAGAGTTGAAGTACTCATGATCTCAAATCTGAAACAGACCCATCTAACTATGGCCTCTATCAGTTTCACAAAAATAAATATTTTACCGATCAACTTTCTGTATTCTTGACCAACACATTTATTAAGAACGGAGATCGTTCGGATTCTTGGTGTATCTATCCATTTTTTTGAGGATTAATGATACATTTGGTCCGTTTGATAACAAAAGGATATATATGGTCAAGGAAGATCAATAAAGGTCTAAATTTCCAAATCATAAGTCTTAATTAGGTAGAGAGGAGAGAATTGAACGACACAACCTCGAGTAATAATTGTTCAAGATTGAGTCTTTGAATTCAACGCTTCCGAGATATGACACAATATACATAACATAGCTAAGAAAATTATCAATAATTAAAAATTACATTTTTAAGGATGTTGTACATTGGGTAATAAAGAAGTGTAGTTTTTTTTTTTTAATTTGTTGGAAAAGCGAACCCTGATTAGTCTACTTCTTTTATAAATGATTATCTTACTGGGGTCAATCATTCAGTTACACCATTTCGACCACATTAGTTAACAACTCGAAAAATCATTTATTACACAATGTGATAGATCTTTTCATTTTGAAATTAACCTTTTGAAACACATTTGACTATCCTGGTGATACGTACCTCATCGGATCACCACCGGAAGGTTTGGTCGAGAACCAAGGAAAAGAATGTAAATGTTTTGTCACAATATACACAGATTAAGATGAAAAAGTGTGTTCCTACCAGAAAAAGGGTTACACAAAGAATGGAAGGAAGAATTCAACAAGCACATGCAGTAACTAAGATCCCAAGAGGGGGAAACTCAAAACCTATATAGTTTTTGTAGTTTATTCATCGAAAGGAGGGTCACCTAGATTTTAATTGCTGACATAGATGATTGAGTTTTGTTAAATATCAAAAGCAACTATAAATTTTTTTAATACCAATACACATATAACGAAGCTTCAATGTTATTAACACTCCTCCTCCAGACTTGATAGATTCTACAAGGCATTTATTGAAATAAATAACGAGTTCAAAAAATAGCAATTGATTCCTCAATTTAGATACCAAACACACAAGATGCAGAACCCTCCAAATTATATATATATATATATATATATATATATATATATATATATATATATATATATATATATATATATATATATAATTGGACATACATTCCTCAGTATATTTAGAGAATCACTCCTTTACAATTATCGTGAAATAAATTTATTCAACAATGCGAATTGAATTAACAGAATCAAAATCATCAAATCACGATAGGAGTATATGGACTAAGAGAATTGTAATTATCAATATGTGCTGGATATTTATAAACTATACAAAATCATAATTATAAATTCATATTAGAACAAGTCACATGTATATATTTATCAACGAATTTAATTATCGCTATCTTCTATCAAAAGCTAAACTGTTTGTTAATATTAGAAAGTCTACATTATAATAATCAAAGTTTACATTTCCAATTTATATGGAATATTTTATGTATCAATAACCATTTTACTGTACCATCAATTTTTGTTCATTCACTTACAAATTGACAATGAAGTGTTATTTAACAATTTACAGAATGAAATGGATATTCCAAATACCGTAACCAGAAGTTTTCCTCCGTTGTAAAACTTGTACAACCTCTCCTTCTTCACTTGACAATACTGAGACTTCACCGGTACCTCCCAACCAACGCAAGGGGTACTCTTCTTCCCCCTTATCCCCCCGAGATGCAAAGAGACCACACAAAAACCAAAATGCAATAGCTCCAAGCTTGCCTCACAAGGAGGAGCTTCCACTCCTTCAAGCTCAGTATCCCAACTTTCACAGGTAAAACACAATCCATAATAATTTTGGTAGTATAGCCTTACCAATCATAAGAGAGATCCATTTCCCTTCTACACCATTTGTTTTTATATAAATTTCCTCACTGACGCATGTCCACATGCACAAATAATTAACTTTTTAATCAATTTAATTAGAATGATACACCCACACACTTTTCACACTCTCCACAAGTTGCACAAGTAATTACCAATTTTATTTTATTTAAAGAGTCAATTTCCCTCACAATCCCCAATGTGTTCCTATTTTCTCTCTTAGGTGTCCCTTTGTTCCCCAATTTTTCATTTAATAAGTGTCTCCTAACTAGATCTTAGTTAGAGTTGGATTAGGAGTCTTCTTCTAGTTAGACTGGTGGTAGTTTGACTCTTAGATACTATTCTATGTGTACACCTATTCTCTCATATTTTATTTCTTTCTAATTAAAAAAAATCCCTTTTATTAATTTCATGCACACATGTCCTTTTTATCCAATCTTTACATTTTATTCCCCTTTTTCCTAGAGTTTGGTTATTCTCCAATATTTTAACCTATGTCACAATTCATTTAGTCCTTTAATTAAATCTAGACTTAGGCTTAGAATTTTATTGGGATTTATAATTAATAAATTCATTGTTTAATTAATTATCTTAATCCAACAAGGTCTAATCATTTAAACGTTTTCTAGTCCACCTAGATTTATTGACTCAAGTTTTTAATTACGCGACGTGCCCATCAAGATGCACCTCCGTGCTCCAAGGGTGCCACTCTCCTTTGACTAGTTTTGGAAGTTTTTTCGACCCTTTGGAGTCAATACTCCATTCGATCGACCTTGTGAGAGACTAAGGGATTCTAAGGAATAGGGACTCCGCCTTATTGCGTGCTCCTTAGAAATATTCGTGAGCGATTGTCTCAGTTTGCCCTCACGACATCATGGACCTCTCGAACTAGGTAATCGCTAACCTACCATTTGGGCCATGACAAGAGTGCTAGTAGGCTGTGATAGAGATACTGCCACACCTCTCCCTCAATGTCTAGTTTCTGTGTAGGACCCCTCTACTCCTTATGTGAGTCATATTAGCAAGCATTGTCAAGCCCGCATCCACTGATAAAACCCATGTCAATAATCCATATACATAAATCATGTTGTAATCAATCATATATCACAAGTGCGTAAATGAAATACCAAATTAAAATACAATTCACTCCCTGACTCAATCCGGAGTCCAAGAAAGTCCATTGATGCCATCAACATCCATAAATTGTCATGTGTCCTGCACACTTAGGAAATCTCGTCAATAACATCTGCCAATATATATACATCGAATAACAATAAGTCACAACACATCATCACCATAATGTATAATCCATAATCGAAATGAAATCACATGTACCATAACCGAATCACTTGCACGCAAGTGTCCTCAAAGAATAAGTCAATAAAAGTGTGCTTAGTAGAGCAGGATGTTACATACACCCTCTCTTGTTTTAAACTTCGTCTCGAAGTTTGTACAGTATATAAATGCAATTAAAAAATGTATATGACATAGATCTATATGTCTAATCTATCAAACAAGTAAGGAAACTATTGACTCATCTCATATGTGTCCTTCTAGGTAGCCGAGTGTGGACTATAGTTGTCCCACTAGACCTTGACCTGATTAACCATTTGATTCCTTAGCTGTCGAATGCGATGGTCCAGAATGCGGATTGAGACCGCCATGAGAGCACCCTCATTCGACACTTGCAAGGAAATCATGTCAATAACATGTGAAGGATCACTAATATAATGTCTCAAAACAGATACATGAAATACATCATGCATACGCCTCAAAGAATTAGGCAAGGCTAGTTGATAAGCCATAGGTACTTTCTTTTCCACAACTTCAAAAGGTCCCACAAACATAGGAGATAGTTTATCACCCTTTCCAAACTTGATCGAACTCTTGTGCGATTTTACCCAGAAGAAAACTCTATCACCAACTTCATAAATGCAATCAACACAATGCACATCAACATAACTTTTCTACCGATCTTTCACTTCTTTAACCCTCTGTATTATCGATTTCATATGTTATTCCATTTCTTGAATCACTTCCGGTCCTACCAGGAACCTATCCTGAAGTCGATCCCAACTCAACGACATTCGACATGGTCGTCCGTAAAGAAACTCAAATGGGGCCATATTAATCGTACTCTGATAGTTGTTGTTGTATGCAAACTCTACTAGTGGCAAGAAATATTCCCAATGTTTCTTTTGGTCCATTACATACATACACAACATATCCCCCAAAATCTGGTTCATTCTTTCTGTTTTTCCATCTGTCTCAAGGTGATAGACTGTACTAAAATTCAACTGCGTTCCCAAAGCCTCTTGGAAATTGGTCCAAAATTGTCATGTAAACACCGATCCTTGATCGTATATGATCCTTCTTGGTACTCCATGTAATCTCGCAATATCGCTGACAAATACTCTTGCTATGTCTGGTTCCTGATACGTCGTACGTACTGGGATAAAGTGTGCACTCTTTGTCAGAGTGTCCACTACCATGAAAATCGTATCATGCCTCCTTACCTTCAGTGGCAATCCAACGATAAAGTCCATCGAAATGACCTCCCATTTCGATTCCGGAATAACGTGTGGCTATAACAATCCTACTGGATGTCTATGTTTTGCCTTCACTTGCTGACATTATAAACATCTCACCACGTAACTAACTACATCTTCTTTCATTCCCTTCCAGAAGAATAAAGGCTTAAGGTTTGCCTTCATCTTCGTGACTCCCAGATGAGCCATGTACACTGCTCGATGAGCTTCACTTAAGATCAAACTTCTTAATTAGTCATTAGGTGGTATGCAAATTCTTATGTTAAATCTCAACAATCCATCGTTGTCTAAATAATAAGCTTCATACTTCGGTACCATCATGATATCTTGTCCAATATTATTCTTAGCGTCCTTGTACCAATCATCATCTATCTATAAAGTTAGAATATTTTCTCGAAGATTCGTCTTAAGCGGTATTACCGAGAATATGCATGGTCTCCGACTCAATGCATCTTCCACTCTATTCACCGTTCCTTTAATGTAAGTAATCTCAAAGTTGTATCTGCTAAGTAATTCCGACCAACGTCTTTGTCGCCCGTTCAAGCACTCTACGTAAATATATGCTACAATCCAAAATGATCTGTTTTTAGTTCAAATTTTCATCCAATCAGATAATGTCTCCAAAATCTCAAGGCATATACAATTTCTAATAAATCCAAGTCATGTGTTGCGTAGTTCTCTTCATGCTTTCTCAATTTCCTTGAAATGTAAGCGATCAATTGACCGTCTTGCATCAAAACTCCGCCTAAACCTTCCTTGGATGCATCCATGCATACCAAGAATTCATTGTCCATGACAGGGAACTTTAGTATTGGCACTATCATCAAAAATTCTTTGAGCCTTTGAAATGCTTCCGCGCATTTCTTGGTCCATATGAAATTCTTGTTCTTCTTTTGCAATTCCGTGAACGGATTTGCTATCTTCCAAAAACCTTCTACGAATCGTCGGTAATATCCTGCTAAACCCACAAAGCTGCATACTTCTTGTATGTTTTTCGGTGTTGTCCATTCCATAATAGCCTCTACTTGATGTCTCGAGCATAGTGGATTGGTGCTCGGCCTGGCGGTTGTTCACCGCTGTATGTATCCTATAGGCCTTGCCCAAATCTCCAACTATAGTGGGTCTTGATGATCCTAACGTTTTGGCCTTCTAAATCAGACAATCTCGCTGATAATGTGGCTCTCCACATGTCCAACATCTAGTCTTCGATCCAATGCTCCTGGTCCCCAAAGTAGAAGTTATTGGTCTAACATTCTGTGATCCTGGTCTGTTCTGCTGAACAAGCCTAAACTACTGTTGCTATTGTGGATGACGCTGATGCTATTGTTGTGGTCCTCTATAAGGAGTCCTCTGCTGAGGAGTCTATCTCTGTATGAAGGTGTCGTTAACATTGGTCTTCTGGGCATATCTCGTTGTCTTGAAGTCTGCCTGGCTGGTGTCTGATGCTGCTGCACTCCTGATGACATTTTCCCAGTCGATCTAGAAGGATTCCTTCCCTGACCCCCTGTTGTTCATCTCTTCCTCAACTATGAGGGCCTTATGAATTGCATTGTGCAATGTTTGAGGTGTTAGGATCCTCACCTTCACATGAATGTTGAATTTAAGGCTGAACACAAACTTGTTGACCTTTAACTTCTCCGTGTTCAGATGTGGAGCATACCTAAGTAGCTCCATAAATCTGGCCTCGTACTTTGACACTGTATGACCACCCTATCGTAATGCCTTGAAATCATTAAGTCGACGCTTAATTAATTCCTCGGACAAGTACCTCTCCTAGAACCATTCCTTGAACAACTCCCATGACACGTCTTCGACAACCGTTTTTAGTTGAGGTAGGAGCATTTTCCACCATAGAAGAGCACTCTCCTTCAACTAAAATATTTCCATGCAGATATTCAAGTTGGAGGTGTAATCATGAAGTGAGAAGCACATCTCCATGTTCTCCAACCATGCCTCGGCGGCCAAGCCATTCAGGGCACTCCAGAACTCGAGAAACTTCACCTTCTTGAGTTCCTTATGTATACTACTACTACCATCCAGAGCACGCTGTGAACCCTCATTGGGCACATACGCTCTGCCCTCATCTCGATCCAAGTGGTTAGTCAATGCCTCTAACATCCTTTGGAAGGATCTCATCATACCTACACATCTCCCACAACAACCTGCTCCTCCTCAGTAATCTGCTCATCTCCCTGGGGGTTAAACCCTTCTGGTGTGGATACTATTGGAGGTGTCAGACCTCTTCCTCCAAAACCACGTCGTCTACTTCCCCTGTGTCCTCTAACCATGATTACTTGCATGTACAATATCAAAATTTAATTAGTGATATAATTTTAATCATTTATTTAACACCATGGAAGGCGTAATGGTCCAATGTCACAGGGTTGAACCTGCTCTGATACCATATGTAACGACCCCTCTATTACAACATCAAAATAAGTGAGTATAGTAAAGGTAATAATTTTTTTTGAAACAACTTTTAGGACAAGTGATATGCGACAACAACATACATCAATAATTACACATTCAATCTCATCTCATCACCACACAACGAAAATATGAATATAACATCACTATTATTCAATATCAACCATATCACATAAAGATAACATAAGATAAATACCCTCCTAACCCATCCTGCAAGGTTAGGACCTCCAAGACAAATAATCAACGCTTAACTCTAGGATTCATCCGATTGATTTTGACCATTTAAGGACTCAGTACTGGCGATTTTTCTGAAGAACAAGGAGATATCTAGTTCCCTTAACCACAATCATACTTCAAATTTCGTGGATAAATCAACAACGACACCCTTCATAAATTCTTTAAACACAGTATCAATATAATCTACTACGATTAAACAATCATTTAAGCATCATTCACATGAATCGAGCAAGAACATATTATAACATCTATCTGAAGCATAACAAAAATTCCACTTAACACACATGTGATTGAAACAACCCTCTCGACGCATTCCGAAAGTAGAAGAACACAATAATATTGATGAGGTTATTGAAAGTTCACTTTTTAAAGGATGAAATTCCACAATAACCTAATGATACTAAAACATAAAACTACGAGTTAAAAATTTATGTTCATCATTCTAAATTCTAATTTTGCAAAGTCACCGTAGTTAAATTATTTTAAGCTCATATACACATGATTATCATTTCTTAGCTCACCAAGAACTACATTTAATATACAAATCTAAGGTTTTATTTAATGACTAAAGGATATTCTAATATATATATATATATATATATATATATATATATATATATATATCCTAAGAATAAAAGTAAAAAGAAAAGAACATACTACGATATTATCAATTATTGATCACACGAGACCTATATCCAATAGCGATCTCATAAAGAAATTCCATCCCAAGTACTTCATAATCCAATACTCATAACATATATGTCTTGAAATTTAAATGAATACATACATAGGTTTTATGTATACAAAGATCTATTATTCAAATTATGCCTTCTCTTAAACCTTGTAAGGTTTTACATTGAATGCCTATCAGCTCATAGGTATTGATATATATGTTTTATAAATTCATAGGCTTAAATTATGTTGTAGCGAAAATATCTGTCAACGGTTTATTAGATTCATCGATTATGTTTATTAGATTTTTTTCAAGAACTTAATGATTATTAAGCACTGAGGGTTTTTATACTTGGTTGGTTGTGACACTTCCCTTAAAATGATAAGGATTCATTTAACCAAAGAGTTGAAGTACTCATGATCTAAAATCTGAAACACACCCATCTAACTATGGCCTGTATTAGTTTCACAAAAATAAATATTTTACCGATCAACTTTCTGTATTCTTGACCAACACATTTATTAAGAATGGAGATCGTTTAGATTCTTGGTGTATCTATCTATTTTTCTGATGATTAATGATACATTTGGTTCGTTTGATAACAAAAGGATATCTATGGTCAAGGAAGATCAATAAAGGTCTAAATTTCCAAATCATAAGTCTTAATTAGGTAGAGAGGAGAGCATTGAACGACACAACCTCGAGTAACAATTGTTCAAGATTGAGTCTTTGAATTCAACGCTTCTGAGATATGACACAATCTAGAAAACATAGCTAAGAAAATTATCAATAATTAAAAATTACATTTTTAAGGATGTTGTACACCGGGTAATAAAGAAGTGTAGTTTTTATTTATTTATTTATTTATTTGTTGGAGAAGCGAACCCTGATTAGTCTACTTCTTTTATGAACGATTCCCTTACTGGGGTCCATCATTCAGTTACACCATTTCGGCCACATCAGTTAACAACTCAGAAAATCAATTATTACACGATGTGATAGATATTTTCGTTTTGAACTCAACGTTTTTAAACACAATTGACTATCTTAGTGATATGTACCTCATTGGATCACCACTGAAAGTCTTGGTCAAGAACCAAGGAAAATCAATGTAAACGTTTTGTCACAATCTACATAGGTTAAGATGCAAAATTGTGTTCCTACCAAAAAAAGGGTTACGGAAAGCGTGGAAGGAAGAAATCAATAGGCACATGCAGTAACTAAGATCTCAAGAGGAGGAACATAGACTCAAAACTTGCATAGTTTTTGTAGTTTATTCATCAAAAGGAGGGTCGCCTAGATTTTAATTGTTGACACAGATGATTGGGTTTTGTTAAATATCAAAAGCGACTATAAGTAACTTTAATACCAGTGTGCATATAACAGAGCTTCAATGTTATTAACACTCCTCCTTCAGACTGGATAGATTATACAAGGCATTTATTTAAAGAAATAACGAGTTCAAAAAATAACAATTGATTCCTTAATCTAGATACCAAACACACATGATGCAAAACCCTCCAAAAACAATATATATATATATATATATATATATAAGATAAAATAACATGTAATCAGACATACATTACTCAATATATTCAAAGAATCACTCCTTTACAATTATCGTGACAAAAATTTATTCAACAATGCGAATTGAATTAACAAAATCGAAATCATCAAATCACGATAGGTGTATATGGACTAAGATAATTGTAATTATCAATCTATGTTGGATATTTATAAACTATACAGAATCGTAATTATAAATTCATATTAGAACAAAATTGCTGATATATATTTATAAAGGAACAATTCTATTTATTTATCAGGGAATTTAACTATTGCTATCTTCTATCAAAAGCTAAAATATTTGTTAATATTATAAAGTCTACATTACAATAATCAAAGTTTACATCTCCGATTTATATGGAATATTTTATGTAACAATAACCATTTTACTATACCAATTGATTTTTCCTCCATTCATTTACAAATTGACAATCAAGCATTATTTAACAATTTACACTATGAAATGGATATTCCTGTTAGGGTCCTAACCCGCACATAGGTAGAACAATATATTCGGATGTAATAAAGGTCAATATTAATAAGGCCTTTCAATAAAATAGAATAAGGCGGATGTAAGAAGACCTAATAGAAGCTTCCGCTTCTAGAAGGATCTTCCTCTAGATGCTTCTTTTTAGTATAAATAGGAGT
>JASDQU011440549.1:7889-17965 GCA_032191745.1 Picea mariana | reverse complement strand
TCCAAAGTTTGATTAGTGTTGATAAAGTTTCCTTATACACGTAATTTTATTAATAAGGAAAAAAGGGATACAATAAGAAGGGAGGACTCATAATCTACTTAACCTCACTTGAAGAAGGATCCTGTTTATATAGCTCAACTCTAAACTAAAATATAGGAGAACAACCAATCGCATAATCACATGAGTATGATAGGTGTCCTTTACATAGAAGTTATGTGTCCTTATCCTAACAAACTAGAATACACTAGTTTTTAAAAGAATTTAAACTAGAGAATACTTAGACTATACAACTTTAGGATTAGGAGGCTAAAAATCCCCCTTTAATCCGAAAGTTCATTTTTGCAAATACCAAGTTAATATTTGAACTTAGTTAACATTATTCTACCAAGAGGTTTGGTAAAAATATCTTAAGTTTGATATTCAGATGGACATAACTAGGGCTTTATGATGTCTTTGATGATGAGCGATCTGATGAAGTGGTACTTGGTGTCAACATGTTTATTCTTTGAATGAAATACTGGATTCTTGGCCATCTCTATTTCTGACTGATTGTCAATCAATAAAGTAGTTGGTGATTTATGAGATTCACCAAGATCTTGTAAAATTCTGCGTAGCCATACAATCTAACATGCTACATACCAAGATGATATGTACTCTACCTCTGCTGAATAATTGACAATTTATTTATTCTTTTTTCAATTCCAAGATAATGTTGTTGAAACCATATTCATTAAATACCATGAAGTGGATGTTCTATCATCAATGTCACCTCCAAAATCAACATCTGAATATCCAACAAGTGTAATTTTTTTGTTTCTTTTGTAGAGAAGAAAAAAATCTTTTGTACCTTGAATGTATCTCAATACCCATTTTTTTGAATTCCAAGGACTTTCCCTTGGTTTCTACATAAACCTTGAAAGTATATTGACTAAATATGCCAAATCTAGTTTAGTATTTGTCAAATATATGAGACTTCCAACCAATTTCCTGTACCTTTTACTGTTTACCAATTCCGCCCTTCAAATTTTGAAAGTTTCAATTTATGCTTCATGGGGGTAAGAGAATGTTTACAATCTTCCATGCCAAATTTATTTAACAATTCAATGGAATAATTAGTTTGACTAAGGAATATTTGATTAGGATGTTGATATACTTCAACTCCAAGATAATAAGGAAGTTTCCCTAAATCATTCATTTTGAACCCTGCTTTAAGTTCTTCCTTAACTTGTTTGATGTGAGCTTCATTATTTCATGTTATGATTAAGTCATCAACATAGAGTACAAGTATCACCATGTGGTTATCTTGCATTCAAAAATACAATGTATCATTTGATTCACTTCAAAACCCACCTTTCATAGGTAATCATCCATTTTTTCATACCGATCTTGAGAATCTTGTTTAAATCCATATAAATCCTTCACAAGTTTGCAAACATTATGTTATTGTTCTTTAGCTTCAAACCCTTGTGTTCGAGTCATGAAAATATCTTCCTTTAGATCACCATTCAAGAAGACAATTTTGACATCCATTTGATGTAATTTCCAACCATTATGTGCAGCCAAGTTGAAAACCATTTTGATAGTATTCAATTTAGATGTGGGTGCAAAAATTTCTTCATAATAAATTCCTTCCTATTCAGAAAAACCTTTAGCAACAAGTATTTATTTTCACTTGTCAATTTTACCATTGGTCTTGTACTTTAGTCGATAAACCCATTTACAACCAATGGGATTAACATCCTGTGGACAATCAACTAAGTTCCAAGTCCCATTTTCAAGTAATGAATCATATTCATTAATCACTACTTCCTTCCATTATTTATGTTGAGTTGCTTCTGCAAAATAAGTAGGTTTAGTGGAAGCATGAGAAAAATGTGCTTTTTCTCTTGAAGATCCCCTAGTTCTTGTTTTGTTAATTTCATCTGAATGAACATTTTTGAGAATTTTTTTGGCCCACTTTGGCTTCTTATATTGAGGGGATTGTGTATATGAACCACCATTACTATTGAAAAGAGGATTTTCAAAAAATTAGGCTCTTCTTTCATCTGAACTATTTGAGGTTGTAGAAGATTCTTTTGAAGTTTTAGTATCAGAAGATTCTTTTGTAGTTTCATTATCATATGATTCAAAATAACTTTTTAATGAAGAGATGTCTTCTAAAGAAGAAAAGTCTTTTTCAAACCAAAATGTTTTCTTTGACTTGTTAAACTTACCTTTACCCTTAGTGTTTTTCTTCTCTAAAGACTAAGGAGATGATTAATCTCATAAAAAATTTTACTTTCAGTTTCATCAAAAATTAAATATCTACTGACAATGAATTTTCCATCTGAAAGAAACCTATACCCTTTATTTTAATCATAGAATCCAATGAAGGTACATCTCATACTTTGATTTTCTAATTCCGTCCTCTTTTCCTTAGGAACTAAAGCATAACATGTTGAGCAAAAAAACCTAAGATGAATTACCATGGGTTTAAAACTGTAACAATCTTCATTAGGTGTTTTTCCATCTAAATATGATGTAGGTGATCGATTTCTGAGATAAATGACAATCTATACTGCTTTAGCCCAATATGTTGTGCTCAACCCTTTAAATTGCATCATAGATCTTTCCATGCCCATGAAAGTCTTATTCATCCTTTTAGTAACTCCATTATGCTATGGAGTATGAGAATTTGTTAGTTTCCTCTGAATTCCATTGTCTCAAGAATCATCATTGAATTCAATTGAAGTGGATTATCCTCCATTATATGTTCTCAATTATGCAACATTTTCTCTTGTTTCATTTTCAACCATATGTTGAAAATTTACAAACTTTTCAAAAGCTTCAAAATTTGCCTTTAAAAAATACACCCATTTCGTTCTAGTGTAGTCAACAATGAGCAATATAAAGTATCGAAATCCATAGAAATAAGATTCCATTGGTCCACATATATCACTATGAATCAACTACAAATACTTTGTTGCTCACCATGAGCTGGCTGGAAATGATTCTTGCATTTGCTTGCCAAAAATATAAGATTCACACTTAGAATTTCCCCTCTTGAAAGTTGGCAAACCCTTTACCAAATCTTGGGACTTAAGTTTCAAGAGACTATCAAATTTTAAGTGACCAAATCGAAAATTTCATAATCTAAATGAAGACATTTCAAAATTGGTTGTTGTTGCAACATCATGCTTTCTTGGGATAACTTTTCCCTTCATTCTAAGAAATTTTCCATCTTCATATCCTCACATTATTGTTTTCAAGGTATCCTTCTCTGAGTTAATATTGATGAAACCATTTTGCATGATGATTTGATGTCCATCTTGTCAGATTGTAACTAAGGATAACAATTTTTTCTTAAAAGTTGGTACATAACAAACATTTGAAATCCATGTTTCACCAATTACATGGAGAAATAATTTCACTAAACCTTTTACTTGAGGTGTATGAGTTGTATCATTATCCGAATAGATGGTATTTATTTTAACATCTTGATAATTCCAAAAATAGTCTCTGCGATAAGTCATATGTTGAGTAGCTCCTATTTCCAATATCCAATCATTTTCAAATGAGTCTTCTTGCTGAATTGTTGTAAAACATATTTATATTGATAATCCTAGTAATATTTATCCTCTGCATATTGAGTTGATTGTTGAGAATTTGAATTTGATATCTTCTTAAATTTTGGCAATTGATCATTGCTTGTAAGACAATTTGATGCATAATGTCCCATCTTTAAACATCTTTTACATCTCGCTTGACTGAAATTCTTGCCTCTTCCCGATTGTGCATTATTATTGGGAGGATTACTTTGAAAATTTTGTTGATTAAAATTGCTACAACCTCTACCTTGACCACGACCTCTGGCACAACCTTGATTAGAAGACCGATTCTGAAAATTTCCAAAATTTGATTTTCCTCTTCCTTTAGAAATTTCAGCTTTAATGAAGAGAAGATCTTCTCCTAATTGTTTTTTTTTTTCAAACGATTTACTATGTTGAGACAATAATTCACTAAGTGAATCAAATGTGAGAGATGATAAATTATCAGTTATTTATGAAGTCTCAAGAAAATGGTTCTAAGATTGAGGCAAGGCATTTATCACAATGGAGACTAGAAAACTATCTTCAAGTTTAGGGAAACCAACCTTGATGATTTCTTGATGAATGCTCTTAATCCTTCAAATCTATTCTAATACATCACCATTATTAGCTAATACTTGTTTAAGCAATTTCACTTGTAGATCAACTCTATGAGATGCATAAGGAGTATCAAAAAGCTTCTTGAATAGATTCCAAGCAAACCATGCATATTTGGAATTCTCAATATGCACAAACATGTGTTCAGTTACACAAGAGCGCAATAAAGCAAGTGCTTTTTCATCTTTAAAATTTCATTTAACTAAATAAGCAGCATTGATTGGCCTAGTTCGAGCAATATCACCATCACAAATATCAAGCCATAATTCATTATAGATCAAAGTGTTCTGTGTATGCCAACTCCAAGATTTGTAATTCTTCGGTCCATCTAACTTATCTAATTTTGTGAATAGATTAATTAATTTAGACATGATGATAGATAGCCTTATTGCAAGATTGCAAGTGAATAATCCACAAAAAACCAAAAGAGAGACACAAGCCACTAGAAAGAATGAGTCCACAATCCAAGCAAAAAGATCACTTTTAAGGGATTGGCCTTGACCCTTTAAAAGTCTTGTTGATAATAGAGTTTGAGAGAGTATTTCACTTGAGGCTTCTCAAATTCCAAGCTTCAAGGTTACAATAAAAACTTTCTAAATTTGACCCTTCTTACAAGACTTATAAACTTTTTCAAATAACAAAAAGTGCCCCCCACTGAGCTAAAGTCATAAATGACTTAAAATATTACAACTCAAATCTTTGATTAAAAAAAAAACCTCTCTAATAATAAAAAAATCCTCTTTACACAAAATAATGTCTCCCTTTAAACTGAATTTCATAAATAAATCCACTTATTACTCCTCATATTTATGTAAAACAAATTATTTGTCTCCCAAAAAGTTAACAAATACCATTGAAAAGATGAGCGAATACCAAGTGAAATTGTGGAGCGAATCTTGGAGTGACTGGCGTTGGGTATGAGCAAATTGAGGTGGAGAGAATGCACACAGTATCCAAGCTAGCCTCACCTTTGACAGTGTTGGTGCTGTTGTGAAAACAAATAATGGGCATTCCAACAATTAATCCTCGCGAAGTCTAAACTGATACGTTGGTGTGCCCGATACATTAGTAATAAATTTCCAACTGAGGGCTTATGATAATGACACCCAATTTCATTTCCAATGGTCCTGTGGATTCTTAAATTATCCTGCAACATGGAGTAAGACAATATCAATAGCAGCTAGATATTTGATTTCACCCAACAATATCAAAATTGAGAGGAGGTTTACGAGAATGATGAAATTTCGATGAACTTCATGGATCTAGTTTATCAAGAAAGGACTCCTTCCATGGACGAGTTCTGTTTATGCGTGGGTTCATAACCCACACACCCAAGGATCGAAACTCATAGGAATATCGATCTTTCCAGGTTATAGGTGCATGAGGTTCTCTTGCAGCTATGGTCAATGAATATCCAATAGTCGGGGTTTGGATTAGATCATCCCTTTCGACGAATTCAGGTTCACTCTCAAAGGATACCTGGAAATCTGAGTGAAGGAGTGATGGAAATCTGCGTGAAGGGGAGATGCTCAACCTAGTTCACATGGGGTTATTCATGAGTACCAATGATGCATGGTCTCTCGTCCTTCAATATCTGGAGCACATCAAAATCAACTGTGTATTTGAGAATAATCTGTTGAATTTAGATACGATCCATAATTCGGTTCGCGGAACTGATGGTCGAATGATAGTAGAAGCTTGAAAACATAAATTTATAATCTACAACTCTAAATTTAAAATGTCAGATTTATAAAGAGCTCTGAAGCAATTTTACAAAATGAGCCATCTTAATTAATTGAAAAAACAACAATGCATTTTAAGATCACAAAACAATGCAGATTTATAATAGATCTGTTATGGTATTGATATTTACAAGTCTAACTGTTGATTTAGATACAATAAATTTGATTTAGATACAATAAATTTGTGGATTTAGAACTATAAAAAATAGAAAATAGTTCTAGTAATCTAATCAACAATAAAATGAGGATTATATCTGAAATAAAATCAACAAATTCATTTTGAAAAAATATGCAATTAAAAAACTAATTTTTTCTTACTTTAAAGAGAAACGGATTACCTCAGTGTTGTTGTCCTTGAGTTTGAAAAGATTTGAGTTGGTGTCAAGGATTCTTTTTTGCTTCCTCAATCCATCACAAATTCTCTTCCATCACAAATTCACCATGAATCTGATACCATGTTGACAAAGTGTCCTTAGACACACAATTTTATTAATAAGGAAAAAAGTGATTAGAATAAGAAGTGAGGACTCGTAATCTCCTTAACCTCACTTGAAGAAGGAGCTTGTTTATATAGCTCAACTCTAAACTAAAATCTAGGAGAAAAACCAATCACATAATTACATAAGTATGATAGGTGTCCTTTACATAGAAGCTAGGTGGCCTTATCCTAAAAAACTAGAATAAACTAATTTTTAAAAACATTTAAACTAGAAAATACTTAAACTATAAAACTTTAGGATTATGAGGCTAACAATTAGAACCATTTCTTCTTTGTGACATTAGTTGGATTTCTTCATGTGTTAGAATTACTCTTTCAATTTTATTATTTTAGTTGCGTACAAGGTGTGAGATTATGTTAATGTTTTCCTTCTCCCATCTAAATCTATTTTACTCCATTTTAACTTTTAGATAGTGGAAGGATATTGAACTTCATAAAAACCTTTTTGCAATTCCCAAAGGAATCTACCTATGTGTCATCTCAATCAAAACTTCTTATTGATTATAACATCTGTTGTTTTTTTTTTTTTTAAGTCATTGCTTCTAGAAATTCATTTTGAAATTGTTGTAGAATGACACATACAAATTTATTTTTGAGCTTTACTAAATGCTATAATTCAAAATTTTCTAATTTATTGATAGCATATGAATACTTAATTTAGCATCTCTACTCTCTTTATGTTAGGAATTATTCACATAACATTTTGGATTAATTTTATTGCCATACTAACCTAATCAAAAATAATTATGGAGATTCTCATGATCACTAAGCAAATTTTAACTAGTACAACCTATGTAGTTTTCTCATCTCGAGCTTTTTTTTTTTTTGGAGAGAATTTGAATCACAATACATTCTTAAAATTAATGTCTGAAAGTTTTGGAGTTTAGGTGGTATCATATGATTATGAATTTAATAGAGTTTACATGTTGGAGATGTTGTATAGCATTGATTGTGTAGTTAGCCCATCCATTTCCTTGAGACATTGTTTTAATTTTTTTTTCTTAACTTCCACTTTAAGTATTTACAAATCAAGGAAGGATATTGTCACATGTTCTATTATGTTATTTTTATTTTCCTATCTCAAGATTGGGGACTTTGTTCTCAGCGTGGTTTTGTAAGTTCAAATTGTCTAACCACTCATGTTTGAACAATTTTGACCATCATGATTTAGCTCTCAAGATTCTCCTAATGATAATGATAATATAATTTATTAAAAAATTACTAATTCTAAATAAAATACAAAAATAATTTAAAAATGACCTCTAGACCTGCATACTCAATTCCATGCATGAAGTACCAAACCCAGAAGGTGTTTCGTAGATATATGTACTCATAATAAATTTAGTTATAGATTACCAACTATAATTAAAATTAAAAAAGAAAGAAAAAATTATATCTAAACTTTTCTTCCGAATTCCATTTATATAATGATTTTGTTTTTTTAATGATTAAACAACTTTTATTTTCTATATAGAAATGAATTTGTTTACTACTCTTATCAAAAGTGAACATCTATTAAAAATTTGTCACAACCCATCACAAAAAATGTTAATAAAATATAAAAAATTATGTTTTAGAACCACAAAATATTATGCCAAAACCATTCCAAATTGGTTGTTTTACATACAAGATTTTATCCAAAATGGTTCTCCCTGTCTTTCACACTCTTATGTAAATAATATGTTAAGAAGAAAAACAAGTGCAGTTGGGCGTTTGATTTTAAAATAAGTAGAAACTATTGGCTTTTATTTGAATTTCATAAATTCATAGTAAAACGGAACTTTTTTATTAAAAAATAAATAAAAGGTATAATATTCTGTCAAGTGGTATGTTTCAAAAATGTTTTAAAAAATACAACCATTTCAAATTTAAAAATATGGTTTCCATCCATGTAGTAAATAAAGAGTTATCTTTTAAACCAAAAACTTTTCTATTTCAAAAATATACATTTCATTTAGTTTATTTAGTTATTCTTATTATATTTTCTTTATCTTTAATATTTATTGTAAATTTTAAAAAAAAATACATTGTATTAATTTAATTTAATTTTATTTAAAATAACAAATTTCTTTTTTACCTGTTATTAATCACACCAAGAGAGAGTCTCTCAGATCCATCAAACTTATCAAAAATAGCAAAATACCACCTATCTCAACAAATTAACCCTAAGCTAAACAACAAACCAATAATAGCATTATATAGATTAGGCACTGCTGCTGTTATTGGTGAGTGAGAAGTCGAGAGATACACACATTTCTCTTAATGGCGAGACCGAGAAACTTGGAATTGTTTATGGCTCTGATTGCAATAATTGTCATGATGTTTGTAGTGCAAGGTTAGACTCATTATTTCAATTGCTGTACTATTGATTCAGTGTATCTAATATTGTAAATTTGTATCGTTCATACAAATATTATTGCCTTGATACACTGCTCTGTTATAAATATATATTGGGCACTGCTGCTGTTAGTGGTGAGTAAGAAGTCGAGAGATACAAACATTTCTCTTAATGGCGAGAGCGAGAAACTTGGAATTGTTTATGGTGCTGATTGCAATAATTGTCATCATGTTTGCAGTGCAAGGTTAGACTCATTATGTTAATTGCTGTACTATTGATTTAGTGTATGTAATATTGTAAATTTGTATCGTTCATTGTGTTCTGGCTTGTGATTGTGATTTTTTTTTCCAAATCCATCGGTGGTCATAGAGGCGAGAAAAACAGTGACTGTTGTACAATTTTATTGCCTTGATACACCTAATGTCAGGTGCAACAAAAACAGTGACTGCTCCAAATTCAAAGACACACCTATTTGTTGGGGTAATGATAATGTGAATGGTTTATGTTGCAATGGTCCGCCATCTTAGGTTTTTTGGTGAAGGTGTGGAAATCTTCAATTATGGCCCTTTTAAATAAGGCCGTCGAAATCTTCAATTGTGGGCCTTAAAAATTTTATTGTATTATAAATTCTTATTGTACGGCCATATTTATTGACGTTTTCAATTTCATGATAGATTGAAAGTTTCAATTTACTGTTAGTAGATGGACGTGCTTTTAGATTAAAAGAATGGTAAAACCTTATTTCAATCAATTATTATATTATTTACTGGGTAAAAACTATCAAAATATATTTTAAATGATAAATTTATAAAAAGAAATGTAAAAAATTATTCTATGAAACAATATAATGGTGAGTCAATGCATATAATCGCATTGTATCATCAATGTCTCTATCTAATTCAATCATTATTAAATTAGATATTACTTGTCTTTTATGGATTTAAACTATTTGTACTTTCTATGTTGGATATTTTAGTGCATACTAACTATGGGTCATTATATTGGTATCAAAGCCAAGTTTAATTTTGGTCCTTGGTTATACCAAATCTTTCAAAGTGTCTTTAAAACTTGGCCTTTGATCAACTCATCAAGACCATTAATTTTTTAGAATTTCTCATATTATTAGGCCCTTGACCATATTGGGCATTTTGGCCATTTGAAGTTCATAAACTCCATTGAAGAAAAAAATTGTGCAACAAATTGAAGGTCTTACCCCCCAATTCTAAGGGTAACTAGAGGAGATTATTTTGAAATGCTATAGTAACCTTCAACTTAATTTTTATTTTGAACATTGGATAAGAAACCATTGTTGA
>JASDQU011440547.1:14710-27670 GCA_032191745.1 Picea mariana | reverse complement strand
TATCCAACTTAGCTTATATTGAATCCATCTTAGTATCCAACTTAGCTTCCATTGAATCCATCTTATTTTGTAGTTCATTTATGTCCCTATGCATTTCTTCACCTTCATCAAGAGTCCAAGTAGGATTTTCTGGAGGCTTATTTGGTGTAGAAGTTCCCTTTTTTGGTGGCATGTTGGCCTAGTATCACTTTTTGAACCTTGATTTTGAGGAGGTTCTGCTAGACAATATGTATTATGTTGTATCTCCCAAGTTTTGGCCCTTCTGGGTATCAAACTTTATTTTATGTAGTTCTCTAATATTTCTTGTCTGCAATGCCATAGGTCTGACCAAAATTGGATGTGCCAAGTGGAATTTACGGTAACTTCCCCACAACTTGTCGATTTTTGGCCTTTCTAGGAGATCTCACTTGTATAGTGTGACCCACATAAAATAATTGATATAAAATTCTGAAAGTCACACCCAAAATACTAAAGATTTTCCATGATCCAATGAAATCTGTCCCACTCAATTTGGATACTCTAGCAAGAATTTATGATTGTTTTACCTGGAACACCTTCTTGAGACTAGTCAATAGGACTAGTCAGATACCCTATCTTACACAAGGTTTATCTAAAAATTTAAGATGACCCAGAATATGAAATTTTAACCACAGATACCTTACTAATGTCTATAAATGGCCTCCTGATTTTAGGGTCTGAAATGTTACAAAAAAACATTTATAGCGAAAATTCCATAATGACTCATTTCCGGATGATTCCAAAACCCTATATTGTACAGGTTGTATCTCCAAAAGTATAAGGCCTCAGGAGATGAATTTTGAACCCAACGTACCTTGATCCATCTAGTAAATATCCTCTAAGCCATTCCTTATGAAACATTATAGAAAAAACGTTATAGTGAAAATTATAAGGTGTCTTAGATGTAGCAACGAAACCCCAAGACCTTGAGCTCTGATACCATATGTTAAGAACCAAATAGCAATATAGCATAGAAAAACCTCGGAAAAAGTACTCAACGCCTTGAAAATGAGAGAATTTCAGATAATAAGCCTCTTCGAGGGGGAAACCTCCTTTTACCCCACTTAAATGTTCAAGTACAAGATGATTCAAAATGAAAATATCTCCTTGGTATATATAGGAGACTAGGAGGTATAATTACAACTAATGGCCTAAAGCTGACATAAATAAAATAACATTACTAATATAATATGCCCCAATTAAGGGGTAATGAGACAATATTAGGGCTTAACAGTTGGGTACTCAAGAAAAATGAAATCATACAAATGCTTCAATATAAGACTCAACATAATAGTATAAATAGTCAATGTGACGATTGATGAGACAGATGGACGAAAGATAAAATAAAGTAGAAAATATTTAGTAGAACAAGATCAAAAAGAATATTTGAAAGAAGAAGTATATGAAGAATCAAATGAAGAAGAAGAGCAACCAGAAGAAGATCAAGAACAACAGGATCTTCAAGCACATCCAAAGACACCCAACAGACGAGTGCAAAAAAATCATCCATCAAAACAAATTATTGGGAATAAAAATGCAGTAGTTGAAACGAGAAGAAGAATCTTCTCACCAAAACAACAACATCTAGCACTACTATCTACTATTAAGACGATCGATTTTGAAGAATCCAACAAGGATGAAAATTGGATAAAATATATGGATGAAGAGTTAGATCAGATAGAGAAGAATGGCACATCAAAACTAGTTCCAAGACTGAAGAACAAGAATTTCATTGGTACAAAATGGGTCTTCGGAAACAAGTTGAATGAGGATGGAAACGTTACCAGGAACAAAGAAATATTGGTATGTAAAGGATATGCTTAGGTTGAAGGTATAAACTTTGAAGATACATTTTCCCTAGCTTCCAGAATGGAAACAATTATGTTGATTCTATCTTATGCATGTTCCAATAATATCAAGGTGTACTAGATGGATGTAAATTCAGCCTTCCTAAATGGAGAGTTAAAAGAAGAAGTATATATCAAGAATCTAGAAGGATTTCAACTATCAGAAAAGGAAAACCATGTTTGCAGGTTGAAGAAAGAACTATATGGTCTCAAACAAGCCCCCAGAGCATGGTATTCAAGACTGGAAAGATACTTACAACAACAAGGGTTCAAAAAGGGAAATGCATACAACAATCTCTACATAAAGGTAAATCAAGATAGTATCATGTTAATTGAATTTTATGTTGATGATATTATTTTTGGAAGTGATGATGACACGATGAGTCATAAATTTTCCGAAGACATGCATAATGAGTTTGAAATATCATTTATTGGAGAGTTTTCTTTCTTTTTGGAACTACAGATATGTAAGTGAAACAAAGGTATCTTCATCTCTCAGACAAAGTATATCATATAAATGTTGAAAAAGTTTGGAATGATAGATTGAAAACCAGTCAATACCCCTATGCAGACAAGTTGGAATTTATGTAAGGATGATTATTCTAAGGATGCAGATAAGAGACAATATAGATCGATTATTAGCATCTTACTTTATGTGACAACTTCCAGAATAGATGTAATGCATGCATTTGGACCGGTTGCAATATTTCAAGAAACACCAAAGGAATCACATGTTATGGAAGTAAAGAGGATATTCATATACCTCAAAGGTAAATAAGAGTTTGGATTATGGTATCCAAAAGAGAAGGATCTATCTCTTGTCACCTACACAGATGAAAATTAGGTAGGTTGCATTGATGATAGAAGAAGTATAAGTGGAGTAAATTTCTACTTGGGTGAGTATTTGGTATCATGGTTAAGGAAGAAACATTCATTAGTATCATTTTCTACAATAGAAGAAGAATACATTGCAGAAGTGAATTGTTGTACTCAGATTATTTGGATAAAGTAGACCTTACAAAATAAATAATTAAAGTGTGATGATACCATTTCAATACTTTGTGACAACACTAGTGCCATCATTATATCCAAGAATCCAATGATCCGATATAAGATGAAGCACATTTCGATCAAGTATCACTTTCTATAGGAGCAGGCTATAGAGACGACCATCAAACTAGAGTATGTTGGGAAAAAAGAGCATATTGCAGATATCTTCACCAAACCACTTGCAAGGGAAACTTTTGAGTATCTGCGACAACAACTTGGAATAGTTTCCTCCCAACAGTGATTCACACGACATCAATCTTAACAAGACAGGGGGAGAGAAACAAACATATTGAAGTAGTTCAGGTAAAGAACCATTTTGAATGATTTTTATATACATCAAAGAGTTACACGAGGAAGCACCATGAAGCAAAAGTTCAGTAAATATATCAGAGGTTGGTAGGTAGGGGAAGAAGCCCCAAGAGGAGGATTACCCTTTGCAATTGATGTCAAACAGGGAGAGAAAGAGAAAGGCATGGAGATAGAGTGAGAGAATCATGCAGACAGGGAGAGTGATGGTCATGAGGGGAGCATGGGAATAAGTATTTTCATGCCTAAGTGTTGCCATCAATGACAAAGGGGGATATTGTTGATAGTTTGGTTGTAATTAATGTCAACCCTTGAAGAATCCCCGACGACATGGTTGTGCTACTTGAATTTGAATGAGAAACATGGAAATGAAGAAAAAATTAAATGCAGGAAAGACCCTCATAGATGGATAGTACTCATTGTACCATTTCGGATGATATGTGGAATGCCACATAGTTACTTGCGGTTAGGGAGATATGACTTTGTGAAGTTGTAAGCCACAAAGAAGTGGTCAAGAATCCCCTAGTTGGTTACAAGTCTTTAATGAAAGGGTAAATTTGTTGTAACAAGAAAAGTCTAGAAACCCTAAATTAAGGAGAGGAGTTACCTAGCACAAGTATAAATATACCTCAAGGATTCATTCACAAGAACACTCACACACTCATTAATTGATTATCTATTTTTTGAACTAGTGATCTTTTGCTAAGGTTGCGACGAAAATTTTACAAGGTAGAAAAGGAGGGTCAAAGGTCAAATTATTGGGGTTGTAACAAACCCTAATTTCTGAGGTATCTGAGAGTTGTAGGTCAACATGGTGCAGATGTACGTGGGTTGTTGTTACACATCAAAATTACTCACTTCAATAGTGTCGCAAGTGCCGTCATTACAAGTGTCACATTTTGACCATAAGTGTCACAAACATCATATTGTCATCTTGACTATGCCATGTCTCTAACGACATCATAGGGACACTTAAGACACCTTCAAAGACTTGTTTAAGAAGGAGAAATCATCTGATGAGGAGTACAAAGATTTTTCCATGAAGAAAACTACTTAAAAATGAATTTTGGAGGGCAACGCTCCCCTACCCATTGTTAGGGAGTGCCAACACTCCCTACCATCCTTTGTGGGAGTGTTGTAGCACCCTGTACACCCTTCTGGGGGAGCACTAGGATTTTCTGAAGACATTTTGGGCAGAGCTCCCCTACCCACTGTCAGGGAGTGCCAAAGCTCCCTAGCCTTCTTTGAGGGAGTGTTGCAACGCTCTGTGAACCCTTTTGGGGGAGCATTGGTCTGTTTGGGCAAATTTTGGGCTATTGAGGAGAATCAGGGAAAAATCCCTCTTATCTTGGAAATCAGTTGGATTCGAATATGAGGTCAAGGCTAGATCTTAGGGAAGATCCACAACTGATGGAGAATGATCCTCAACCTATCCCAAGAATCTCTAAGGTGGTTGGGTCTCTCCAAGCTTATATAAGGAGGCCTTCTCATGGTGAAAATCACATGGAGAAATAGGAAGGCATCAAAATTATGATCTCATAAGGAAGGTATCAAGTGAAGCATAGGCATTCTATTGGCGAATCATTTGAGCAAAGGGTATGGAAAAAGAGAGCTTGGTGAAGCTACTGCATCTACATCTATGGTTGTAAGCACTTTGCTTTGTTTTCATTAATATATATGTGCTTGGCTTATTTCGTTGAAATTTGTGTATGTTTCATGAATTTGTTCTTTTTGATAGATCTATTTTGAAGCTAATCATGGTAGGAATAGGAAGTATGTTTTTTCATTGCTACTGATTCAATTGCAGGACCCTTTGAAGAGCTTGGAGATCAAGATCAACCTGAATCGATCAAGGACAAACGTCATTAAAGGTACTTATACTCTTTTCTTCTTATTCCTTGACTAGTTTAGCCTCATTAGAAGGAATGTCAGTGTCCAACAATAGCACTTTTATTTCTTGGTCATAGGGGTCTAGTATCCAAGAGGAAATCCACTTGTCTGCAAGGGGATTATCCTGTAACAAAAATTGGCGACTCCACTGGGGAGGAAACTTTGAGTTTTGATTCCTTTCCTAGGTCTTGTTTTGAACTTTTCTCATTTTTTAATCTTATGCATGTTGTGTCTCTGATCCTTAGATGTGTTGTTGGCTCTTGTATTCATCTTACACACTGAATGATTCATCTTGTGTCATTTGTCGAGACTCTGATCCATTTTAACAGAAGAACCAGCCAACCTTTAGGGATCCTTCCCCAATTTCCTATAACTTTGGGAGGGAAAACTATCTTTATTGACATTATGGTAGTCCAGGACCCCTTGGATTTTGATTTTCTCCTTGGGTAAGATTATGTCTATGCCATGAAATATATTGTGTCCACTCTTTTTAGTGTGATATCTTTCCCGAACGATGGAAGAATGGTGACTATTGATAAACTTTTATTCGTTGGCCCTGACTTGACCATCAATTCAATGAACTCTCTAAATGGTTCTTATATGAAGTCAGTATCACCCCTGCCTTGACATGTGTTCCTTCCAGAGTGTTTTTCTTCCATACAATGAAGATCTCTTAGACGCCATGATCAATTTTTGTCCCTTGACATGGTGTCCTTCCAGAGTGTTATCCTCTTGGAAGCCACGATCAAGAAGAGGCTATGAGCATAGTTTTCCTTCTCTGTGGCAAGCTGGTTAAAAAATGAAACAAGGAATCTGAGCATAGTTTTTCTTCTCTGGAACAATCTCGTTAAAAAATGAAACAAAAACCTGGGGATTGAACCCGGAGCCTTGAGAATAGTTCTTTTCCTGTGTCAAGATCATTAAAAAATGAAACAATCACCTCTCCTGTCAAGTTGAGTCTTTCACCAAATCTTGTAGATGTCGAGTCGAGTCTTTTGTTATGTCTCATATTTGAACCTTTATTTCATCCACCCTTATCCTTTTTCTCCATATAGTACAAAAATTGGTGACAACCTCAAAGTCAGTGAATGAATTTAAGCTTGGGGGGCATGTCTCCAGCCATTATTGATCATTCTGGAGTTAAGCCACTAGCTTTCAAGCTAGGCGCAGAGTACCGAGCTTAGTCTTTATTCTCTCTCGCGCTTGTAAAAACATGAGAATGTAATCGAGCAACCTTTTATCTCTTTTTCGGGCTCACATGGATATACGAAAAATGAATCCCCTGGAGTCGTCTTTAAGATATTTTCAGACTCTCTAAACATGAAAATATTGTTGAGGGATCTTACTTCCTTTCACACTCGTTAAAAGTTTTGAAAGGGCATCTTGCGAGTTGTAGTTTATCTCTTTTTCGGCCTTGTGAGACTAACATTATGAAAAAGGACAACCCTGGAGTCATCTTTAAGTTCTTTTCAGAATCTCTAAACATGAAAAATCACCGAGTTTACCTTCTCTGGACTCATTAAAAGAATCATACATTGAAGGGAACTTATGGGACCGAACCTTTACTTCTTCCAGTTTGTTAAATAAAGGAAGAGGGACTTACCAAAGGTGAGTTATATCAAGCATGTGTTACCATCCTCAAGCTCGTTAAATCAAAAAGAGGCACTCGTCTATCTGGATAGGGGAGAAATTTGAAGGAAGCAAGCCAAACAGTTTTTGGGAACATTACAGGTCACTCTTACGGTTACCCTTGAACATGACACTTCATATTTCCATACATTTTAATTCGTCTAACCTATGCACTAAATCAATCCTCTGAGTTTCTTTACTCCTTTGTTTCACTCGAAGAAAGTCACAGTATCCACTGCATCATCATGTTTTGGTCCATGTCATGTTTTTGTATTTGTGCCTCAGTGTTCAGGGGAAGTTTCTGCCTCAAGAGTCAACCATCACAAATTTATGTTTCAATACCCATGTCAATCCATGTTATTTTGATCCAACAATTACATCTTTGTGTCAGTTTTATGTCGTTGATGGGGGATACATCAAGGCCCTCCTTCGACGATTTTGTTCCTCTCAAATTCAACACATCATCCAGGAACTAGACTCAGAAACTATTTACTACCTTGGGACCTGCATGCCTCAATGGTAGGCCTCCTCACGTCCAAAAGTGGGTTTACATCATTGACCTTTGATCAGATGATTCCACAAATGTTTGACTTCAACTCATCTATTCACATTCGCTAGAATGTACTAGGGTATCTTGGGAATTATTGACATCAATGGTGATTTCACTCGCACTTGTTAACGGTTTACCTCATTGACTGGTAATCAAGTGGTTTCTACCATGTTCGAAATCAGAACATCTATCCACATGGTTAGACTCATATTGCATCGGGATCAGTAAGAAGACCCTAGGTTGAGTGATCACTCTGATATATACTTTTCCCAGGTTGCGACGGAGTTTCTCTTGAATATTGACACGTATATTGTCACATAAATCCACTTTGTATTGGTCTGTGGCTATGTCTTTCCATCTCGTAGATCCACTGTGTATTTTTCATGGCTACGACTAGTTCATGTCATGAAAGTATAGATCCACATTGTATTTTTGGTGGCTATACTCTTTGTTAATATAATTATGGATCTGCAGTGTACCTTATGGAGGCCATACCTTGCAAGTATTTATCACCCAAGCATAGGTATGCCTACCTTAGGTCTGAAACATATCATCAATATTTGTTTGATGGTTGTGTGGAGCTTCTACCAGGTTCTCCGAGTCCATACCCTTGCTCGAAAAAGTCTACAAAGTACTTCAGTCATTAGTTTTCGTCTTCTAACTTTGCACTTTGGGGAGCAATATGTTACACATCAAAATTACTCACTTCAATATTTTTGCAAGTGTTGTCATTACAAGTGTCACATTTTGACCATAAGTCTCGCAAGTGTCACAAACATCATACTGTCATCTTTCATATGTCGTGTCTCTAATGACATCACGGGGACACTTAAGACACCTTCAAAGACTATTTTAAGAAGGAGAAATCATCTGATGAGGAGTACAAAGCTTTTTTCATGAAGAAAACTACTTAAAAATGAATTTTGGAGGAAAGCTCTCCCCTACCCACTATCAAGGAGTGTCAACACTCCCCTACCCACTGTCAAGGAGTGCCAATGCTCCCTACCCTCCTTTGGGGGAGCTTTGTAGTAACCTATACACCCTTTTGGGGGAGCTCTAGGATTTTCTGAAGGAATTTTGGGCAGTGCTCCACTACCCACTATCAGGGAGTGCCAGCACTCCCTAGCCTTCTTTGGGGTAGAGTTGCAATGCTCTGTGCACCCTTTTGGGGGAGCGCTGGCTTGTTTGAGAAAATTTTGGGCTATTGAGGAGAATCAGGGAAAAATCCCCCTTATCTTGGAAATCAGTTGGATTTGAATCTGAGGTCAAGGCTAGATCTTAGGGAAGATCCACAACTGATGAAGAAGGATCCTCAACCTATCCCACAAATCTCTAAGGTGGTTAGGTCTCTCCAAGATTATACAAGGAGGCCTTCTCATGGTGAAAATCACATGGAGAAATAGGAAGTCATCAAAATTATGATCTCATAAAGAAGGTATCTAGTGAAGCATAGGCATTATGTTGGTGAATCATTTGAGCAAAGGGTATGTAAAAAGAGATCTTGGTGAAGATGTTGCATCTACATCTATGGTTGTAAGAACTTTCCTTTGTTTTCATTAATATATATCTCTGCTTGGCCTGTTTCCTTCAAATTTGTGTATGTTTCATGAATTTGTTCTTTTTGATAGATCTATTTTGAAGCTAATCATGGTAGGAATAAGAAATATGTTTTTTCATTTCTATTTATTCAATTGCAGGACCCTCTGAAGAGCTTGGAGATCAAGATCAACCTAGATCGAGCAAGGACAAACGTCATTAAAGGTACTTATACTCCTTTATTCTTATTCCTTGACTAGTTTAGCCTCATTAGAAGGAATGTCAGTGTCCAACAATAGCACTTTTCTATCTTGGTCATAGTGGTCTAGTATCCAAGAGGAAATCCACTTTTCTGCAGGGGGATTATCCTATAACAGTTGTAGTGGAGGAAAGTGTGGATATATGCGGGATGTATAAGAGAAATTATCATATATGTGAAAATCTAAAGAAGGTTTGAGTATATGTTGGTACTAGGTCTCTAAAGGTCTGAAGGAAGTATACATGTCAACATCTCAGAGTTTTAGGTAATATACACAGGTATTGGTATGGTTGTATACTTGTTTTGATGGTTACTTTTGGTCATCATATGGTGTATGGTTGAGGAATACTTGGTATGGTTGATTTGGTACTTGGATATGATATATCTTGGTTGCTTGGTTGAGTGAGGAGCAACCTTATATCTCGTTCAATGTATGGCACGGTTCTTATAGTTTATATATTTGAATTGATTGTAAATGGTCGAGACATATTTGTGTTGGATGGTGGCATATGCATGAGGTACATGCATTGGTTCTTTGAGATACTTCATTGATGATACGGCACAGATCTGCATATGGTTGATGGTATGGTATATGGTATAGATGTTTGATGATCTAGTTCATGATTCACTATTCCTTATTGATGTATCTTTGGTTCATGATTGATGCATGAGATAATATGTATGTTGGTATACAGTTGATGTATGGTATGGTACATGTTTAATTTATTGATGAGTAGATACAGGCTAATGAGATAGTGACAGTGACAAATACAATGATAGAGACAATGACAGAGGCAGTGATAGTAGCAAAGTTTGTGATAGTGACAGTTGGTCTACACTTATATTTAAGGGAAGCGGGATGGAGAAAGGATAGGTGGTTGTAGCCACCTTCCGATTGGAGCCGAAGAACTTAGTGGGTTGTAGCCTCCTTCTGGTTGGAGCCAGATAATTCAGTTAGTTGTATCTTCCTTCAGGTTGGAGCTTGAGAATAGGGGGTTGGATCCTCCTTCCAATTGTAGCTAGAGAATCAAGAAGTTGGTGCTTCCAATTAATGTATTCTTTTGATATATAAGAAAATCATTTTGTGGTTTTTCTCCCATTTGTGTTTCGGCGTAACTTATAGTGATTGTGTATCTATTGTGATCTTATGTTGTTTATGATTATATTGTTGATGATATATTGAATGCTAATGATAAACTGCTAAATATTGTTGAATAATATAGTGTGGTTAAAAGTACTATAATTTCTCATTACTGATTCACCCCCCATCTCAGTAATACAACAACACATGCACATTTTGTGAAGAGGAAGGGTGTATACATGCTCCTTTTGTGAGGGAAAAGCACATGTTGATTGATAATAATGATATTTAAGTAGGATTAAGGGTGATCAATGATAGTAGATGATAATTATGGTGACCATTTGATCATTTTGGACATGATGGATTCAATAGATGTTATAACATATTCCACCTAATGTGTGAGGTCAGAAGGGGAGCTGATGGATGAGATACATTACAAAATAATGAAGGAAGATGATAAGTGAAACCAGGTGGAGTTCATTGAAGTTCATATTAGAAGTTTACCTACAACAAAAAACAAAGTATCATATGACTCTCTTCTCGAGATGGGCATACCCATGCTCAGGTTTGAAAAATCATGGCAACCAAATCATGTACATTGAAGATCCATGAAGTATATAGAATGTAGAAACCATGGCCATGAATAAGATACATGGTGGATCTATGTCAAATAGATCATATCCACGAGAAGATACAAAGTGGATGTATGTCTCAATGTACATCTAGATAATAAATGGAAATGTAAGGTGAACAATTGATTTTCCAAAAGTAACAATGTCATGTGGGTAGGTGGCACTATCTTGAGCAAATCATGCTCTAAAAACTTAATTTTCTTCTTAGAGAGATGCATGGTTTCTTGACAATGGTGATACCTACCACATGAATTTTCAGAGAGACCTCCTTGTGGATTTGAATGACAATGTAGAGGGTGCAATATATTTTGTAGATAGATCCAATTTGAAACCTATGGGAATCAACACAATCATTCTCAAATTACTTGGATTCCTTGATTTTATTTTAAATGATGTTCTCTATCTTCCTAAGTTATAGAGGAACTTGATGTCTCTTATGCACATTTAAAAACAAGGGCAAACTATTCACATGTTTGATGGAAATTTTGAAATAAGGAGGCCTTCCAACAACATGGTTTTCATGACATGATGGAAGGATGATAGATTTTTGAAGTTGAAAGGGAAATCTACACAAGATTATTTTTTTTTTCATAGCTCTCTCACCACTACATTGTCATCCAGTCTCTTGTGGCATGCTATATTTGGGCACATCAATTATGATAGGCTTCATATGTTGAAGAAAAATATTTTTTTTGGTTTTCCCACCATTCCAAGGAATTTTAAGCATTGTGATGCATGTATCCTTGATAAACATAGCAAGAAACCTTTTCATAATTCTAATTCAAGAGCATGTAGACAGATAGAGTTGATACACTTTGATTTGTGTGGACCCATTCCTATTGTATCTTCTTTTGGTAATAAATATATCATGACTTTTATTGATGATTACTAAGGATGTGTTGGGTTTATTTGTTGAAACATAAATCTCAAGCATTTGAAACATTTAGAAATATTCATTGATGGATTGAAAATAAAGAACAATCTTGTATTGGCACTCTTTGTATTGATAATGGAGGGGGATATATTTCTAATGAGTTTGAAATATATCTTCACCAACATGGGATTAAGAATCAAACCATTTTTCTATACAATCATTAGTAGAATGGTGTAGTATAAAGAAAGAAAATGAAACTCTTGAATATGGTACATTCCATGTTGGTTTTTTGTGGTGATGGAGTTATTTGTGCAGTGTATTTGAGAAATATAATTTCATTTCATTCTCTTGGGAACAATACTCCTTATTAAATGTGGCATGATCACATTCCTTCAGTGAGTCATCTCAAGGTTTTTGTTCCACTTGTCATGCATTAATTCCTAAGGAGAAAAGAAAGAAAATAGGTGCAATGAGTCAAAAGTGCATCTTCTAGGGGTAATCAAATACCACCAAGGAATATCATCTTTAAAATGGGGTAAATAAAAAGTTCATTGTTTTCATAGATGTGTTTTTTCTTAAATCTACTAAAAATGAAAAGACTCTTGAGCGAAAACTTGATCATCATGATAGATTTAACCCTTTAAAGACATATCATGAGTTTGATAATGATAATTCAGATCTTGAAAGGGGGATCCATGTCTTGGATCAATCTATGAAATGTCATTTTGAAGTTCCATCTTCGTCTCATGTAGAGTATCTAACCACTTCATTAGAATGGGAGGTTCAATTAGACAATGCTATTGACAGAATTGAAAGGTTGGATCTTGATGGGAATGCAACACCATCTCAATAAGTTGAGCAACCTGGACCATCACATAAATTTCCAAAGTGAGTCATGAATACACTTGAAAGTGTTCATTATTATGAGGTTGGAAAGAAAGGAACTATAATTTTATCAAGACAAGACAATGGAGGTGATGTAAATGATTCAAATTCAGGTGATGTCAATGATATGGAAGTTTCATATGATTGTGAATTGAATTTATCAACTAACTTTGAACCAAATTTCTTTGAAGTTGTTTCTAATGATGAGTGGAAATAATTTATGCAAAATGAGTATGATGCTCGCATCAATAATGAGACATGGAAGTTGGTGGATCCTCCAATTGTAACCAAACGAGTTGACTGTAAGTGGGTCTAAAAGAACAAGTAAAAATCAAATGGATCACTTGAAAAACATAAGGTGAGACTTGTGGTGAAATGATATACATAGAAATAAGGCATACCC
>JASDQU011440546.1:0-12460 GCA_032191745.1 Picea mariana | reverse complement strand
AATGTATATTGTAATTTCATAGTAAATATGGATCATTCATTATAAGGTCACAGATATGACGGTAAAAGTTATGTTAGGGTTTTTTCCATACAAGGCAACCCTCTTTTATGAGGGAAATTTATTGCGGCAATGCATCATTGTGAATATTGTATTCTGAGAGACAAGACTATGAGAAAAAGAAGAGGAAGTTACAACGGGTGTGTTGTAGGTTGTATCCCTTCATTTTGTTGGATAATAAAAAGGAAGGACCGGAAAATTTCTCTGGTGGATGTAGCCAACATTGGGTGAACCACGTATATCTGTGTCTCTATTGTATTGTGTATCTTCTGAATTTTATTTCCGCATTTGTTTTATTTTATTTTTCCGCGATCTTGTTTTTCGGTCTCGTTTAGATTACTTAAGAAAAGAATCCCCCATGGATTCTTCTTTAAGCCCTTTTCAGACTCTCTAAAATTCAAAATATTGTCAAGCGATCTTGTTTCCCTTTACACTCATCAAACTAAAAATTGAAGGCACATATGTATGGCGGTAGTTTACCCCTTTTTCAGTACAGATGGTTAATTTATGAATAAATGTATGCCCTATGATCTTTGGTTTGATAGGAGAGTATTCTCAAGCGTAATTTTAACCCTTTTTCGAGCTTGAGGGACTAATTTTTTGAAAAAGGGTCATTCTCCCTGGTTCTAGTTTATCTCGTTTTCGGGCCTTGGAGATTATCTACGAAAAATGAACCCCCTTGGAGTCCATAGTTAATATATTTGCAGACTCTCTAAATATGAAAACATCGTCGAGTAACCTTGTTCATTTCACACTCTTTAATTGGTCTAGAAGGAATATCTATTTGGCATAAGTTTAACCCTTTTTCCGGCCAATAGATTATCCAGGAAAAAGGTACACCTCAAGAGAGTTCTCCTAAGTTATATTTTCTATTTTTTTGGGCTAAGGAGACTAAACTTAGAAAAAGGTTGTGAGTCCATAGTTAAGCTCTTTTCATACTCCTTAAAATTGAAAATGTAGCCGAGTGATATTGTCTCAGTCACACTCGTTAAAATGGTTTTGAAGAGACATCATTTCGGTATAAGTTTAACCATTTTTTGAACCGACTAGACTAATAATAATAAAAAAAGGAACACTTTGGAGTCTTCTTTTAGTGTTTTTGGACTCTCTAAACATGAAAAACCATCGAGATTACCTTCTTTGGGCTTGTAAAAATTCACATGGAAGGATTCATGTTGTGTCATACTTAATCGCATCGCATGTCTCATCCTTGTGGCCTTGGCCTAATGTCAACTCCATGTTACTATTAATTGAACCTTCAAAGCATTCCTTAAATGCAATCCTCGTAGCACTTTTTCCCTCATGATCTGACACCTTGACCCATGGAGGAATTTTCCCGAGTGTCCTTATCTAGCACATATCTCCTTGCACTAAACACCAGCATGTTCCATGCGCTTGGAACTATTTTTCTTTGCCGTGACACTCATTCCTCCTTTGTAACGTAGCATTCTTTTATTCTTTTTCAAGCTCATTAAAATTTTGAAAAAGACAAAAAAATCAAATATTCCAAAAAGAGGGAATGAGATATACATTATTTTTTCTCCGGTAGCAAGATAGTCGCCAAAGCACATCCTTTCATTTGTTCGCCAAGAATTGAGATCTAGTATGACCTTAGAATTTTTTTCTTGTTACATAGATTTGTGTCCTCCTCCGTTTGGTTACTATTCCAAACATATGGAGAGTTTGTGGTACCTCCTGTATCACAAACTTATGTCAATACTACGTTGCCTGAGTCTCATCATTTTGTCGTGATTTTGTCCAAGGGAAGTTTTATCCAACCTGAGTTGTCCATTCTGCAGTTTAGCTCTTTCCTTGTATGATTCATCCATCCCGAGAGTCCAGTCAAGTTTGATTTCAAAATCAATGAAGTTTTGCACCTGATGATCAAGATACTCTTGTCTTTCCCCGACAACATGTCGAAGACATTAGGGTAGTGATTCTTAAACTCCCACTATACTCCTACCTGAGATTTTGAAGATCTTGAAGTTGTTGCTCAAGCAATGAAGTCCCCATCTACAGCCACAGGCATCGATGCTTATTTAATATGCATATCATATTGTAATTGTATATCTTCAGATGATCTTGAGATGTAGATCTGTTGTGTGTTGTTCGGGGTTTCACTTATATGGACATTTATATTTTTTCTAGTAGTCATATATGACATGGATTTGTAGTGTACTTGATTGGCATCCATGCTTATTTCATCTCAACTATTAGTCCCTAAAGTTGCACTTGACTGTGAGAGGGCAAGCTAGGGCATCATCGGTTTATTTCAAAGTGTTTAGAAGGTTTTTATAATTTGGTTTTTTGAATAAGGTGGTTGAAAACTGGCTCAAGGTTATAACATAACATGGAAATCAAGATCAAAACATAGCATATCCCATTGACTGAATAAAAGGTAGACACATAGATAGATTAAACCAATAAGAAAAAGAGAATATGAAGCCTTCGATTTGTTAACTTCACATAAATTCTTGCCTTAGAATATCAAAAGAAACAAAAACATCAGCTTGAAATCAAAACTTGAAATTAATTCCCAAAACAAATTCTTTATTGTATTAATTAACAATCAAGAAACAAATGCATTGCAGTCTGAATAATGAATTCAAGCATGAAGAAATAAAAACAGAGTAGAAAAGAGTGTTTAACCATCCATATGCCTTTTCTATTAAGTGTCAAATAGAACATAAATGCCTTTACAAGGATTTTCACAAAAAATCCCTCTAGATCTCCAATTTTTCGACCCCCTAACTTCTCCTTCTACAAAGTTTATATAGAAACAATACATAATTATCAAGATCCAAAAGAAATGGATCTGAAAACCTCCTCATCTATATTTAGTTTCTTTTTTCAAATAATCAAGGAGAATATCCAATCTGATCTCCAATTCGAATTGATGAGGTGGCTTGTCAACTGTTGTCCAAGAGATTTTTCAGGAAAATAAATCTGGCAGATTCCTGAAAAATAGGGTCCAACAATCTCTTTGTATCTCTCAAACGGTGATAGTTGTGTAAATAACGAGAGATTTTTTTTGGAAGGGAATCGTTCCCAACAAAAACCTCTTTTGGTTTCCAAAAATTCATCACCATCTGTTCTACAACCTCTCCCAAAATTACTGACTAAAACAGGAAATTATTTATTATGAAATCGCAGTAAAATAGGCCTCAAAGATCAACTCGAATATCTTAAAATGTGATGGTTGTGTAAAAACCCAGAGAGTTTTTTGTGAAGGGGAATGTTTCCAACAAAAACCTATTTTGTTTTCAACAAATTCCTCTCCAGCTGTTCTGCAACCTTTCTTGAAGAAAAAGACTAAAACAGGTAAAAAAAAACAGAGTATTTCTTGTAGCTTTATCAGAAAATTAGGCCTCAAAGATATATCTGAATCTCTTAAAATGTGATAGTTGTGTAAAAACCAAGAGAGTTTCTTGTGAAGGGGCATGTTTCCAAAAAAAACCTCTTTGGTTTTAACAAATTCATCTCCATAGTTTCATAAACTTCTTTTGAATCTAAGGACTAAAACAGGAAAAACAGAGTATTTCCTGTATTTGATTTTTGTTTTTTTCTTTTTTCTGTTGTGTTCATTTTTTCTTGTTGTTTAGCACTCCATTTCTCTACATGAGCCTTCTCTTTCTTCAATTGTTCCACTGTCTTCTGGAGCTCTCTGATCTTTTCTTTATCAGTTCTGACTTTAACCCTGAACTCGGGGAACTCTTCAGCAAGTGCAGACTCATTCAAATCTATGGCAACTTGAGGTTCTTTCATCTTAATGTGGTACTTAGAAACCAATCCTAAGCCATGATCTTCATCTGAACTGGTTGATTCCATGGCTTCAAGCATGTCTGATATATGGTATGAATCTACAAGATTACTTTCTTTAGTTTCAGGAACCCTACTTATACCTTTGGCAGATGCTTTAACTCTTGACAATTTGGTAGAAGCTCTTGTTACAGGTCCTGTAGAGAATAGAACAATTTGCTTACCTTCTTTTAATGGTTCTTTATGTACTGGGACATTCTTTTCTTTCATTTGATATCTGCTTTAGCATCTTCGGAATGGTCTTCTATCACTATGACATCTTCTCTTTTGATTGAGGAATCGAACATGGCTTTGGGCCTTAGCCTGTACTTGTTGGTGAATCTTGTAGAGTTCCTCCTAGGGTCTTGAGGCACAGGCACACATTTCTTCTTTTTTCCTTTTAACTGTAGCATTCTTCTTACTAGTTGTTGATGCTTTATGCTTGGTTGAGAGTGTAACATTATAATCTTCATCAGAGTCTTCTTCTATTTTTAAATCTGCCTCAGGAAGAATTTCATTTTTTGTTTCCTATTTGGGTCTCTTACCTCTGTTGGTCCTCGTTACCCTGATGGTAGGCAATTCTTCTTTAACAAGGGTTTCATCAACTGAAATGCTTGGCTCCTGTGTAACATCCCTTTTCCTTTTTCCTTTCTTCTGTTTGGTGGACTGTGGGTCAAGATTTAGGGAATGCATGAGCCAACTCCAGGGTTTTTGTATTTGTCTTAGGGCAGACACTTTTAGAGTCTTAATTAAAACCTGATGAAATAGGCTACTCTTTGCATTGGAGGAGTGTGACTGCACTCTTTTTTATATTTTTGCCAAACTTTTGAGGAGAAAATAAGGCAAATTTAAAGGATAATCACCATTTAGATGCATTAATAACCTAATGTGATAGATATAAATCAATGAAAATATGCCTTCACAGGCGATATACCTGTGGATAACAATCAGAGCAATGTGACATTCCTATCTAATCCAACTGTGAGGGATTCCTTTTCTCCAATCCTGGTTTTGTTTGTCTAGCAGCAAAAACTGATTGGCGAATTCTATAACTACATGCTCTTTCTTCCACCATCGTTCTCCTCCGACCACCAACCTGCAAGCCTTGGCAATTTTTTGTTTTGTCACCAGCATTAGCAATTTACCGATCTCCACTTCATAACCATCGAAGTTTTATGAAAATGCCAAAGAGACCTATTTGTCGTGACCTTGGAAGGTAGTGAGGAATTCAAACCAACCAGCATCTCTAAATATCTACGCCATCTATGGATATGCCTCAAGAAGATCGATGCCCTCAGGTTCCAATCTGACCACTTACCTGCTTCTCTTAGACGCCATGAAACACGATGCTACAATAGGCACTGATCGGATTCTGAATTTACAAACTTCAATTGTTAACATATAACATTTCTTCTAAGAAAAATACCTGCGCTTATAATTCAACACAATCAGAATGACAAGTGGAAATTGTTAACATATAACAGTTCTTCTGAGAAAAATACCTGCGCTTATAACTCAACACAATCAGAATGAAAAGTGGCGGTTTTAGATAATGATCTTTGGGAATTGAACGATTTGAAATGATTCATTTGCAGGTACAGAGCAATTCGATCATGTAACGGTTTGAATCATAAAATGATTCGAGATCCATCGTGGGACACATGCGAACTCTTAGTCCACGATCTATGTAATCATAACGAAATGTAGGTGGTGGGTGCATATTAAGGCATGATTATATTTGCGCTACAGAAATAATGTTATTCCAGTAGCGCTATTAATGACTTAGCATAATTTGAATTTGTAAAGTTCAAACAGGCATATGAAGTGACACATCATTCAAAACCATGTCTTAAAACTCCAAACTTAAATAAAGTATCCAAAGAACTAAAATGTGAACCATAACAAGCTGAAAACAATGATTAAATTCAAATGAAAGCAGATAATAAAGTGCGGGTAGGAAGGGTTTAGGATTAGGGTTTCTCACTAAATCAAGAAAAAATTAGAGACTAACACTGGCTCCTTCTGGGGGATGATACTCTCCCCGTGAGGCATCAAGAACAAGCAAACCACTATGCCTTTTCCTCTATGCATCCATGCAACGCAACCTGCAAAATTTTGTCTCTGCAAACATTCACATTCTTCTGTGTTGTGCCTAGTCCATTGGGTTATGGAGTCAGTCAATATCATTCAAATCTAGCCCAAAATTCTGCAACTCTTCTCCTCATTTGAAGCCAAAACTACCCCTATCAATAGGGCTTTATATGCATTGAGCATGGAGTCTTTATTTCAAAACTGAAACCAAATTTTTTGTTGCAAACCAACAGACTAAAAAGAATCTCATACTTGATGGTGAGCTTATTCTTCTATATATTCCTACTTCTAACCAATAAAAACTGGCTCATCATGTGACATCATGCTTCCAATGAAGCCATGATAACATCAAACCATTTACCAAAGTTCTTTAAACGCAGATAGAAATCAGAGAAGAATTCTTTATGTGTAACAGAATTTTAATTTGTAATACATACCTACAACCCTCATCTGATTTAATTCCAAAAATAGCAAGGCTGAAATCTTCTGAGAAACATAAATCCACATAAATGGCTACCGGGTCATAGAAAGAAGTAGATTGATAATTGAAAATGGTTACCTCTGCTTCCTGCTCGATACTTCCATATACTAGTTCTGACTGTACATGACAAATGGGCAGAATGTTCTCATAAACCTGTTGATCAAATCTAACATTGCCATATGCTACCTCATATATCTGTTCTTGATGAGCAACCTCTTGATTTTCCTCCTTAATCACATGTAACAAAAATCATAGGAATCCACTTGAAGGAGTTGAGGAAACACCTCTTCTTCAACTATTTTTTCATTCGGATCTAAGACAACAGGTGCATCAGAAACAAAATCTAATGCATTCACAACTATGCAGTCATCTTTCCTATTATCAATTAGATTTGGAAAATCTTCCTCAACAACATGATTTTCATTCTTGCAATCAAAAGAAACATTTGATTTCTGTTGAATATGCTTATCAAATTCATCACAACAATTTTCAAAAAGACTTTCAGCTGAAAAAACTTCTTTACAAAATATATTGAAAGCATTGTGAAAACTTGCCAATGACTTAATACTTGAAGCTGGAAGAGATTTGCACCAGTCAAGGGCTGCTCCCTTCAATGAGTATCTGAAAAGCTTGATCTTGACATCCTCATGCACAATCTAATGTTCATGAATAAACTCATGAAAATATAGCATATGCTCAGCCGGAACCTCCCAATCTCCACCTTTAAATGCAGGAAGGGTACCTTCCCATTCAGCTCTGCTAGGAATTGGATTTGGAAAACCAATGACATCTGAAAAATCATAAAAAGCAAACCTTTGAACCAAAATGGCTTCCATGCTTGGATCCAGTGGCATCACCTATTAATCTTTAGACAGTGGAGTCACCATGGTGAATATCTGCAATCATGTATATGTCCCCTTCATGTTCACCATCAAGAAGTGGATCTGATTGTTGTCGTTCTCCTAGGGATAAATACTTCGTGTCTTCATCCCCGGCAACGACACCAAAAGATGTTAGTCCCTAAAGTTGCACTTGACTGTGAGAGGGCAAGCTAGGGCATCATCGATTTATTGCAAAGTGTTTAGAAGGTTTTTATAATCTGGTTTTTTGAATAAAGTGGTTGAAAACTAGCTCAAGGTTATAACATAACATGAAAATCAAGATCAAAACATAGCATATCCCATTGACTGAATAAAAGGTAGACACATAGATGGATTAAACCAATAATAAAAAGAGAATATGAAGCCTTCAATTTGTTAACTTCACATAAATTATTGCCTTAGAATATCAAAAGAAACAAGAACATCAGCTTGAAATCAAAACTTGAAATTAATTCCCATAGCAAATTGTTTATTGTATTAATTAACAATCAAGAAACAAATGTATTGCAGTCTGACTAATGAATTCAAGTGTGAAGAAAGAAAAACATAGTAGAAAAGAGTGTCTAACCATCCATATGTCTTTGCTATTAAGTGTCAAATAGAACATAAATGCCTTTACAAGGAGTTTCACAAAAAAGTCCTCTGGATCTCCAATTTTTCGACCCCCTAACTTCTCATTCTACAAAGTTTATACAAAAACAATAAATAATTATCAAGATCCAAAAGAAATGGATCTGAAAACCTCCTCATCTATATTTAGTTTCTTTTTTCAAATAATCAAGGAGAAGATCCAATCTGATCTCCAATTCGAATTGATGAGGTGGCTTGTCAACTGTTGTCCATGAGATTTTTCAGGAAAACAAATCTGGCAAATTCCTGAAAACTAGCGTCCAACAATCTCTTTGTATATCTCAAACGGTGATAGTTGTGTAAACACCGAGAGAGGTTTTTGGGAAGGGACTCATTCCCAAAAAAAAACCTCTTTTAGTTTCTAAAAATTCATCACCATATGTTCTGCAACCTCTCCCAAAATTACTAACTAAAACAGGAAATTATTTATTATGAAATCGCATAAAAATAGGCCTCAAAGATCATTTTGAATATCTTAAATGTGATGGTTTTGTAAAAACACAGAGAGGTTTTTGTGAAGGGGAATGTTTCCAACAAAAACCTATTTTGTTTTCAACAAATTCCTCTCCATATGTTCTGCAACCTTTCTTGAAGAAAAACACTAAAACAGGTAAAAAAAAAACAGAGTATTTCCTGTAGCTTTATCAGAAAATTAGCCCTCAAAGATATATCTGAACCTCTTAAAATGTGATAGCTGTGTAAAAACCAAGAGAGGTTTTTTTGAAGGGGCATGTTCCAACAAAAACATCTTTTGGTTTTAACAAATTCATCTCCATAGTTTCATAAACTTCTTTTGAATATAAAGACTAAAACAGGGAAAATAGAGTATTTCCTGTATTTGATTACTATTTTTTTCTTTTTTCTATTGTGTTCATCTTTTATTGTTTCTTAGCACTCCATTGCTCTACATGAGCCTTCTCTTTCTTCAATAGTTCCACTGTCTTCTGGAGCTCTCTGATCTTTTCTTTATCAGTTTTGACTTTAACCCTGAACTCGGGGAACTCTTCAACAAGTGCAGACTCATTCAAATCTATGGCAACCTGAGGTTCTTTCATCTTAATTTGGTACTTAGAAACCAATCTTGAGCCGTGCTCTTCATCTGAACTGGCTGATTCCATGGCTTCAAGCATGTCTGATATATGGTCTGAATCTACAAGATTACTTTTTTTAGTTTCAGGAACCCTACTTATACCTTTGGCAGATACTTTAGCTCTTGACAATTTGGTAGCAGCTCTTGTTACAGGTCTTGTCAAGAATAGAACAATTTGCTTACCTTCTTTTAATGGTTCTTTATGTAATGGGGACAATCTTGTCGTTTGTTTGATATATGCTTTAGCATCTTCGGAATGGTCTTCTATCACTGTGACATATTCTCTTTTGATTGAGGAATCAAACATGGCTTTGGGCCTTAGCCTGTACTTGTTGGTGAATCTTGTAGAGTTCCTCCTAGGGTCTTGAGGCACAAGCACACATTTCTTCTTTTTCCTTTTAACTGCAGCATTCTTCTCACTGGTTGTTGATGCTTTATGCTTGGCTAAGAGTGTAACATTATAATCTTCATCAGAGTCTTCTTCTGTTTTAAAATCTTCCTCAGGAAGAATTTCATTTTTTGTTTCCCATTTGGGTCTCTTACCTCTATTGGTCCTCATTACCCTGATAGTAGGAAATTCTTCTTTAACAGGTGTTTCATCAACTGGAATGTTTGGCTTCTGTGTAACATCCCTTTTCCTTTTGCCTTTCTTCTGTTTGTTGGACTGTGGATCAGGAGTTAGGGATTGCATGAGCCAACTCCAGGGTTTTTGTATTTCTCTTAGGGCAGACACGATGAGAGTATTAATTAAAACCTGATGAAACGGGCTACTCTTTGCATTGGAGGAGTGTGACTGCACTCTTTTTGACATTTTTTCCAGGCTTTTGAGGAGAAAATAAGGCAAATTTAAAGGATAATCACCATTTAGATGCATTAATAACCTAATATGATAGATATAAATCAATGAGAATCTGTCTTCATAGGTGATATACCTGTGGATAATGATCAAAGAAGTGTGCCATTCCTGTCTGATCCAATTGCGAGGGATTCCTTTTCTCCAATCCCAGTTTTATTTGTCTAGCAGCAAAAACTGATTGGCGAATTCTGTAACTACATGCTCTTTCTTCCACCATCGTTCTCCTCTGACCACAAACCTGCAAGCCTTGGCAATTGTTTGTTCTGTCACCAGCATTAGCAATTTCCTAATCTCCACTTTGTAACCATCAAAGTTTTATGCAAACGCCAAAGAGACCTATTCGTCGTGACCTTGGAATTTAGTGAGGAATTCAAACCAACCAGCATCTCTAAATCTCTACGCCATCTGTGGATATGCCTCAAGAAGCTCGATGCCCTCAGGTTCCAATCTGACCACTTACCCGCTTCTCTTAAGCGCCATGAAACACGATGCTACAACAAGCACTGATCGGATTTTGAATTTACAAACTTCAACTGTTAACATATAACAGTTCTTCTGAGAAAAATACTTGCGCTTATAATTCAACACAATCAGAATGACAAGTTGTGGGTTTAGATAATGATCTTTGGGAATTGAACGATTTGAAATGATTCCATTGCAGGTACAGAGCAATTCGATCATGCAACGGTTTGAATCATAAAATGATTCGAGAGCCATCGTGGGGCACATGCGAACTCTTAGTCCATGATCTGTGTAATCATAATGAAATCTGGGTGGCGGGTGCATATTAAGACATCATTTTATTTGCGCTATGGGAATAATGTTATTCCAGTAGCGCTATTAATGACTTAGCATAATTTGAATTTGAAAAGTTCAAATAGGCATATGAAGTGACACATCATTCAAAACCATGTCTTAAAACTCCAAACTTAAAGAAATTATCCAAAGATCTATAATGTGAACCATAACAAGCTGAAAACAATGATTAAAATCAAATGAAAGCAGATAATAAAGTGCAGGTAGGAAGGGTTTAGGATTAGGGTTTCTCACTAAATCAAGATAAAATTAGAGACTAACATCAACCATGGGCATGCTCTCCTCGGAGATATTATCGTTATTTTGCAGATGGCATGCTCACAAACACTTGTCTCGGGCCCACTCAATTTCATGCCTTCCCACTGTGTAAAGATATTGTAATGTATTTTGGCCATTAGTTTCTCTTCTAACCTCACACATTAGGGGTCATATTTTATAGTCCAAAATGTCTTATCTATACATACAATACAATGGCCCTTCCATTTACATACTTTGCCAAAATACTATTGAGGCTTCCTTTTAAAAAACCATTTTTTGGATAGTGTACACGCCCTAGTGCACTAATAGCCTGTGTACAAACACATGTTTCATGCTAGTTATCCCACTTACATATGTGAGTTGCATGTTAATTAGCCTGTTTTTACCTCCAAAAGTTGCAAAAAATATAAAATTGCAAAGAATTCGGTGGAGTTTACGAGCTATAGAGGGTTTCCTAACCATTTTAACCCCTGTAGCCCGTCCCCAAACTGAATAACCATATTTGTCTCATATAAAAAGAGTTCTTGGGGATTCATTTATTAACACAAGAAAGAGAATAAGAAAACTCTTCCAAAATCCCTTCCCCTTCTTAGCCCGGGATTTTCATCTTATTCTTAGTTTTGGCCTCAGGCTTCCCCTCCATCATTTCTCTTTATGCAGCCCTTCCTCCTTCCCTAGGTGATATGTTGGTTGCAAGAAGATAATGTGGGATTAATGCACCTGGATCTACGACAGAGGAGCCTAGACTTGGTTCATGGAGCGAGTGCCAACAAATATTGTAATCCTTTTTGTCTTGAAATTGAATAAAAGAGTTCATTCTTGTCCCAAAACCCTATGTTTACATGCTTTTGTTGATTTGTGCATTTATATCTATGTCTAAACTTTTAAAGTGATCGGTAAAGATTGCATATGTTTTTTCATTGTATTTCTAACCTTTTGTAGGTTAGATTTGGGAAGAGACCAGTAATCTAGGAGGTGGCAACAAGTGAAATAGGCCAACACCAACCGCAAGTACTAAATGTGCACTCATTAATGATCTTTCCTTTATTTCTCATCACTTATTTTAGTTGGTTTTGGGGTAGCTTAAGGGTAGAATATTATTTTAAGGGATTTAGCACTATGCCTTTACCTTATACCCAGTATGGGGGGGTTTTCCTCGAAGCAAATAGCAAGAGGAGAGGGGAGAGGGGGAAACCTTGTCGAAGTCCCCTCTCTACTCGAAACTGTTGATTAAGGTTGGTTGTCATTGATGTCAACCCTTGAAGAAAGACCCGTCGCACAAAGGTTTGGGTAATGGACCCAATAGTGCTTGATGTAAATATGACTCATTATTTTTTTTCATGGTTGATAAGAAGTAAATATGGATGAACTCCAAAGTGGTCCCCTTATGGTGAAAGCCCTCACGGGAAGACGCTTTGTGGAGTAAGAGAACCCGTGCTTAATTGTGGAATAATGAGATGAAGGAAAGTGAATTTGTCAGGGAAAATATCCTAGATGGATAG